>CM046814.1:20905219-21156561 GCA_025617385.1 Murraya koenigii
ATCTTTGGTAGGTTCCTTTTACTTTCGGGTAGTTTGCTTGGTCCTCACCATATGCTCTTGTGAAAAGAATTTGGGTCCAAGAATTTTTATTCAAAAAAAATAATATAAAACTGGTTAAAATGGTCTATAGGGTGAGTGGAGAGCATGTATGGAGTTAATTTTTTCAAAATGAGGTATGTGCATAGTAAAAATTAAGTTGGAAGAAAATAAAATTCTAGGGTTTGAATTTTGAGGTATTTTAAAGAATTAAGAAGATTTTGTATTTAATGAGTGAAATAATGGAGTTGGATGAGTGAAAAGTGATTTAAGAGTGTGATTTTAGCAAGAACTCGTGTGAAAAATGGTAAAATTATGAGAGAAAAAGAGACAGATAAAATGGGTTAGAGAGAGAAAGTGACTGCCGCTATTGAAAGATGAAGAAGAAGTTTAATAGGGTTTTAAATTTGCATAACCGACTAGCCACTTTAATCAAGTAGGTAACCATCTCGCCAAAATTATTCTTCTCGAGACATAACAGTTAGCCACTTACTATCAGACGGCTAGCCGCTTAGTTGTAAACTTAGAAATATAAGAAGTTGTAAATAACTGAGAGCTAATGGCTAGCCGTCTTATATAATCGACTAACCGCTTAACCAAACATTTGGATGAATTTTTAGAGAAACATGGTGGCTAGCCAGATTATATAAGCGATTAGCCGATAAAGCAAACATTTTTATTATTCTGATATTCCAAAAACATAGCAGTTAACCACTTTTATCAATCGGCTAGCCGCCAAAGCAAACATTCAGATTCACAGATTCCAAAATCATAGCAGCTATAAAGCAGCTAGCCGCTTTATTTCTGGAATTTGTGCATAATCATCTTAAATGATGATTTGAATCTGCTGCATCAACAATGGATAAATTTTGAAATCATTCGCCTACCAAATTATTGGAAAAATTTTGCCACTAAACATGGATTCGCAACAAAGCAACGTCAGTCACTATGTATATTTTTTCTTAAAAAATACACACCATATAAGCACACAATAATGATTAAACAAAAAGTCTCAATATACCCGAGACAACAAAGTTGAGAGTTCCAATTATGCATAATTCATACTACAAAAGTCAATATATAAATGTTCTGCAATAAATGAACTATCAATTACATGAATTTTACAAAAATCTCATGAACAACACCTATCATCTATACAAACAATTTTTTGTTGGATCTATGCTCGTAATCCTTTTGTATTTTTTTCTAGCTTTTCCCTTGAGCTTTCGTACATGGTTTATACGTGTTCACCTTCTGCGTAGAGGCTAAAACCTAGGCAGTATGTTCCTCAAATGTTATATTTACTTGTGTGAGTAATCGACCTCGTACTTCATTATAAGTAGAATTTATAAGTTGAATAGCTAGTCTACCACGAGCATTTTGAGAATTATTTATGAAAGAAAAATATAGTATTATAAGTCCGAATTCTTGATGACAACAATAAGGTGACAATAAGTTAAAATTCAAATTTTAAACTTTTAAATTTTACCATATATTACTTGTTGGGAATGAGCCCTAGAATCATCAGGAATTTAATGACATAAATTCCACAATCAAACTCATTTGTTGTTTCGGAACTCCCTGACCAGAGTGGATAGGGAACCAAATGAACCTTGTTGATGGCTTGGCATTTCGAAGCAATTTAGAATGAAATATGGAATCAAGAGAATGCAACTGCCAAATTGTAAATAAAATTCCAAATTTGATAAATGAATATATATATATATAAGAAATTTAAGAATACATATACGAAAGTTAAACATACTATGCGTTCAACTTGTAGCTCACATTTTCGCTTACTTCGACCATCAGGAAGAGGATCTCAAACCTTATCATATCTTTCTTTCATGTTCATGATAAACAAGAACCAATGAAAGACACCATCATTTATTGGAACATAAATCTGAAAAGAAACAATTCAGTCCTTTTAAATATAAGATGTTTTAAAGTAAGTAAAAAATAAATCAGTCAATTGTTTAAAAAATAACCTTCTGGCACCTTCCAAAGTGTGTCATAAAAGATTTTCCAACACTGGTTACTTGTGCAAAACCATCCAGCTCAGCTCCAACAGTAAGTGTTGATTGCTACAAAATAATAATAAGTAAACAACTAAAATATTACTAGAGATAAACAATGACTTTAATTAACATTAAAAAAATTAGCTTGATACTTATCGCATATAGTGTTGGTAAATACCAATTGATTGATTCATCATCGGCTTTAGCCTGCTCACCAAGCGTAAGGTGAATTATAATTTAATATTGACTGACAATAACACCACCAAACACATAATATGTAAAGTCAGTGTCAGTCGTAATACACCACATACCTCTCCATTTAGAGCTGTGTTACGCAAAAGGCTAATGAAACTATTCATAGAGATAAATTGATCATTAATGGAGACAATGACTTCATTGAAAACATAGATAAGTAATGAAGTATTACGTAATCAATACATATGTACAAGGGAATAAAAAAATATATCCATATTGACTAAAAGTACCTTCTATTACCATCTCTATTAAATGTATATTAAATGAGCTTTAGCTAGTCAAGAGACAGAGGGATATTTACATGTAAAGGACCAGCTTTAAACTTAGCCTTTGCTCTTCGAGACACTTTATCATAAGGAGAAAGTTGGTATCGTCTAGACCTTATGCTCCTTGTTGGTCGTGTTATCGATATACTCATATTAGTGATGGTTTTGAAACTATTGCTTATTCCCAATTGGTTCGCTCAAATCCTTTAAAAGTTCAGTATCAAAATTAAACAATAATCATTCAAATTAATGTAGAACTAAAGATTGCATAAACAAACCTCTATTTCATCTCGGAGTACCGGTGTCACATTGGGAATATGACCTCCATCAAACTGAAATGAATAACGAGAGTTTCGCCAAACTCTACAGTATCCCCAATACAACCCAACATGGTATCGAAGGCTTGCAAACCTACTTTCACTCGATGATCCACAGTGTCATCATCACTAACCAATATCATTTTTCCTTTAGCTTTTGACATTATTTTTCCATTATGACATGTAGGGTTTCCACTTTTCATGTTTGAAGGTGGATCAGGGGAAAATAGTTCTTTAGTCGATCCTCCATGATAATTTGATGTAAATTCACCCAATAATTTTTCTATGTTTTCCAATCTTTTGTCAATGGTTTGGAACGACTCTTTGTTTTAGTTAAAGCATGCCCCAAACCTTTCCATTACTAGTTGAAAAGCATTAGTATTAACATTATTCTGCCTATGGGGTTCTATTTGTTCAGGATTATGAAGATGATCAAGGTCACGCATTGAAACCTACAATAGTTCATAAAGCAATTACAATTTAGTACAAAATAATGGCATATTGGTTTCAATAAAATAACAAACAATTTAAATTTATCATTAATATATACTTTATACCTTATTGCTTTCGAGACCACCAAGCCTTTTTTTGCCATTTCATGAATCGTCAAATCTCATCATTATTCCATACACTGACCGGACCATTGTTCAGTCAATAGAAGGTCGATTATATACACCAGCAGACAAGTAGAACATCTGTGCATCAATGGCAAAGTACGTAGGTTATAAACTGACATAACCAAATTGTAAGAAACAAGTAAAAAACTAATGTTACAACTAATTTTTTTTATTTAACATATGTTTAAGAAAATAATGTAGCCACTAACAAAGATCATTTTATTCTCTTTAAACTTTTGCACACATTCCCATAAAAAAGTAAAGCACCAAATAGCCTAATTTTTTTCTCCAATTGAACTTGTATTTTTCAATACACTAAGATACAACATATTAATGTATATTGCAGTTATGGGAATAATATGGTTCGCAACACAAAAAGACTAAAAAGTATCTTAAATTCATCATCAAAACTTGTACTCGCTCATTAGCTTCTTTTTTCATACTGCTATATGAATTCCTCTACGTCCACTATTATACATAGCACACAAATAAGTTATATCAACTGCATGGTCATTTAAGTCCATACGTGTATCTCCATCTCTAACCCTCCATTATAGTTGCAAAAGTTATAGAACTTAAATTGTATTCTTTCCCGTGTAGAATTATGCTTTGTCTAGCTACATCATATTATTCAACTAAGCTCAGACATAACTTTTGTCTTAGACGCCCACATCTTAGGTTGAGTAGACTTCTAAAGCCAAATTCTTCTACTATTATTTGTTGATTAATTGAGAAAGATGAAACAACCTCTAAGAAATAAGCTACACGACATCGAAATAGAAGGTTACCACCATCATCCTTCTCCTCATCGATTCCTCCATATTTGTCCTTGCACCATTATTTTCACCAATATTTGACGTAGACTCCTCATTCATATTACTCATCATCTACTCGATGCCTCTCCTTAGGTATTAGTTTATTCTAATTTTGAGCAATCTTAGCTCTAACCTGCAATAATGATAATATATACGTGTTCACTAGCATACTACTTTAGGTAAGTAAAATTAAACTATGTTTTAGTTAGATTACATACAATTTTATCCACTTTATCAACCCCAAAAGCTTTAGTCGTTTTGCTTTTGCCTTCATCATCATTAATATTTTAAGTTACATTAATAATAACAATTAATCTTTTAAATATAATAGGTACACAAATACATATAATTTTTTAAATATAATAGGTACACAAATACATATAATTTTTACTTACAAATAATATAGCCTCCATTCTTTTTTGCTCATTTTCTTTTTCTGCTTCTCTTTTGACTTTTTCTTTTATATCAACAACTTCCATGTTTTTTGTAAAAGGTATAATAAAGCAGTTTAAAAGAAAACACATTTACTAACAAAAAACCATCAACAAAATGATTGAAACAAATTACAAGGCAACAATGACATACAACTTAACAATTTTCTTATTATAACTAGCTAATTATAATTTATTATCATAGCCAATTAGCCTCAATACTCTCAATAAATTACCAAATCAGTATCACTCCATAAAGTCATCAAAACTCATCGCTCCAATCAAATTTCCAGATAAGTTCCACTCAATAAATCATCAAAAAGAGAAGTTTAACTGAATGAACTACAGAACTTAAAACCTACCAAAAGTTTATAATACAAGATTAAGTAAATAAACATATTTTTGACAAATACATTTAGAGAACAGATTATCCGAGCAAGTAATTACTTTAACAATTTATTAACCAAAATACATCGATGAGAACGATGAAATTTTTTAGCAAACCAAAAATATAAACTATATCATTCAAACCCATCAATTACAAACATTGTCAAGATTATAAGCCAATAGATAGACATGAATGATGAAATATAATAAAAAATAAAAGCTAATGCATAAAAGCATTCGAATTGCCTAGAAATTACTTAGAAATAAAAGAAAAAGTACCTAGAAACAACAATAAATTTAACCCAAAAACACTAGTAAAACAAATCCAAATGTAGCTGAAAATGAAAGAGTAGTAAATCAAGCCTAAAAAAATAACAAAAATTTACCCAGAAATAGTAACAAATCAAACCATAAAACAGCAAGAAATAAAATCTAAAAATAGTAGCAAAATAACCTGGAAAATGAGAGAAAGCAAAGAGATAAAGGGGGGAGGTAGACTAACTGTGATCGTGAAAGAAAGGCCGATACTTAGGAAGAGTGCAGCGATCAAGAGAGAGAGAGAAGAGACTTTAGTTTTATGATTTTATGCCTAAGGTGAGAGAAAATATTTTGATTTCAACCGGTTGCCCTCTTTTTTTTTAATTCATTTTTTTATTTAAAAGCCATTGTTGAATTTAAATTAGGGCTGGGCAGAACCGAACTGAAACTGGTTTTTTCGATTCGGTTTGGTTTGGTCTGAGTTCGGTATTTTTTAAATAAAAAAACTGAATAAATAAAATCCAAACCGAACCGTATAGTTTAGTTCGGTTTTCGGTTCAAAAAATAAAAAGTCCGAACCGAACTAAAACCAATGGCATTTTCATAATTTTGACTAACCTATATGTACACATTTTACTCACAATCCGCCAAACCTGCGTGCTGCAGCTGCTGCTTCTTGCTTCTTGCCCCTACTGCGCTTCGCTTCACGTGCTTGCTCTACTGCCGCTTCGCCTTCGCTTCATGTGCTTGCTGCTTCGCTTCCTGCTTGTACTGCTGCTGTTGCTTCCTATTTTTGTCATCGCTGCTGCTATCTGCTGCTGCTGTTGGTGTTATTGCTGGCTATTCGCTTCGTCATGGCTATTATCGCTGCCATCTGTTGGATGCTGCTATTGTTGTTGGCTGCTACTGCTTCCTGCTTATACGAAGGTCATCTGTGATCAGCTTATACGAAGGTGGGTTTGGTGTGATCAGCTTATACGAAGGTCATATACGAAGGTCATCTCTTCCTGCTCCTCCCATTTTCTTTATTTTTCTTCTGTTGTTTCTTCTGTTGTTTCTGTTCCTATCCATCTTTTATGATGTGACCTTAAAATTTAGTAGTTCTAAATTTGTGACTGCTAATAATTATTTGAATGAGATGTGAAAAGTTTATATTCATTTGAAGTCTCTTAATGATAGTGATGATGTTTTGCTAAGTTACATGGTTAAGCCTATGATAACAAAATTTGCCAAATATTGGGCTGATAATTTAGAGAATGTCAACATGTTATTGATATTAGCAGCAATACTTGATCCTCGATGTAAAATGGACTTTGTTACATGGTGTTTTAACAGTTTGCATGAAACTAAGAAGGTTGAGGAGTTGTTTAATAGCTTTAAAGAGTTAATGATGAAGCTTTATCAAAGCTACAATTCTGGTGATCCAAACAATATTGTTAAGACTAGTTGCATGGTTCAAACTAGTGGAATTAGTGAATGTGCTGACTCTAGTTCTCTTGATCCTTTTGCACAATATAAAAAGATGAAAGTTAGTACACAAGATGGATATGGTGGGTAAAATAAGGTTGAAAGATGCTTGTCAGATAAAACAGAAATGATAGGTGACAATTTTGATATTTTGAATTGGTGGAGTTTAAATTGGCATAGATATACAATTGTCTCAAATTGCCAATGATATTTTCGCAATTCCAGTTTCTACCGTTGCTTCGGAGTTGGCATTTAGCACTGGGGGTCTCGACCCATTTAGGAGTTCTTTGACTCCTAAAATAGTTAAGTCCTTAATTTACACTCAAAATTGGTTTCAATCAACTCTTTTTGGAGATTACACTGAGCAAGAAACTGAATTTTATGAAGTTGTTGAAGCAGATAATAACATAATTTGTTAACTTTGTAATTTGAATAATTTATTTGTAGTGTTCATTATTATAAATATTGTTCTCATACATTAATTTTATTTCTTTGTAGAATTTGTGAGACCATTACTAGCACAAGTAAGAGAGGATCAATTGATAATTAAGTGATGTTTTTAGAATAATAGGTATCATTTTTTCACTTATACAAATTTAATATATTAATTTTATAGTTATATTTATGCTTATTTTACTCATTTCAATTTTATTTGTGTAGATTTAAGTTGAGAAGTGTGTGGATGTTAGAACTTGGAAGTTGTTAAACTGAATCGAAAAACCGAAACTGAACTAAACCGAACTTTCAGTTTCGATTCGATTTTTTCATAAATGTTTTTTAATTTTTTAAAATTTTCAATCCAAACAAAACTAAATTTTTTAATTTATTCTAAAACTAAACTGATACCCACCCCTAATTTAAATAAGTTGAATCCAATGATTTACAAACACGTTATGCACTATTGAGGAGATTTTAATCGTTGTATTGTAGCCACAGCCTTTTGTCTCCATTATTGGAATTGTTTGGGTAATATCAGACAGGCCCCTCGAAGACTTTCCAGCTCGAGTAAAACACTCCGAGCACAGACTAGCCCGAGCATCCCTTCTGGTCAAAGATGGTCAAGGTCAAGAGATTCATAGCTGCTCGAGCCCCGAGCACTCCATCGCCTGCTCGAGGTCGTCCCGGGTCAAAGCTGGTCAAGGTCGAGAGCTAAGCACTCCTTGCCTGCTCGAGGTCGTCCCTCAGGTCAAAGATGGTCAAGGTCGAGAAATAAGCACTCCTTGCCTGCTCGAGGTCGTCCCTCAGGTTAAAGCTGGTCAAGGTCTAGAGCCGAGCACATCTCTCCTGCTCGTAGGGATCCACGAGCACAGCTGGGCAAGACCCGACCCAGGGCAACCCGACTCGTTTTCTCAGAATCCTGGCACACCTTTTAATGTCTGACTGGGATCCCACATGGTGTGGTGGTGATCTCATTGTCGGTGGTCGACACATGCCTCAAGGTGTCATCATTCCTAGCGCACTTGCCGGACATGGTGATCCGCCACGTGAATCGGGTTAAGGGGACGGTAGCTCATCCACAGGGAATATTCCGCCAAACCCGTCTGTCGGAGGGACCCGGATACCACTAGCGTGGGAGTGGACGACTGGAAAGGAAAAGAGCGGGAAAAATGGAGTATAAAAGGAAGCGAAGGAGAACGTTACGGAGGTTGAAGAATTTGATCCTCAAAGGTTGGCATTTCTAATTAATGAGGGTTGGAACTTCTGATTCAGAAAGGATCCGTAACTCGATACAAGTTCTTCCTTTTCTAATTTCTCTCACCTGATTTTCTCTGAAAAAACACCATACTTATCCAAAATGGGGCGAAATAATACCCTTTCATCTTTCCGGTCTCCCTCACTAAGGAGATACCAAAAGATAAACCCGATTCTTGACTTGAGCGTCGGAGGGTTTCGCAGGACACGCCTGGCGACCCACGACCCGGTTTTACGTGAGTACTGGTCCAGGAGATCACCGATTCGAAGAAGGCAGTGAACAGGACGAAGGAGGCAATCCTGCTCGAGATCTAGCTTATCGCGAGCAGAAGGATCGAGGTACTGTTTGTATCCGCGAGCAGAAGGTTTAGAGGGTCCTGCTCGAGCTGCTTGGAGGCACTGTTTGAAGGTTCGAAGCACTGTTGAGGCACGCGGAAAAATTGCATCAACATCTTTTGGCGCGGTCTGTGGGGATCGGCACAAAAAGCCTGATTTCCTAATACATTCAAGACACACAACACAGCGATGAGGGAAGCAGTAGAAGAGGAGTAAGTCCGGAAGAATCGGTAACTTTGAGAGAAGTGGCCAATGAGGCCCAGAGCGGGAGATCCAGGAAAGGATGGATCGGATGGAAAAGCAGATCGAAACTATGACCTCCACATTACAAGAATTCGAGGAAGGACAAAGAAAAGCATGTAACGATGTCCGGAGTCCAGTAGGGAATGCTCATATTCGGGAAAATGCGGGAGATGAAGCCCAAGACCTCGGGCACCGAATGTTGCGGTGAGAGAAGAAACAAACATGGAGGAAAGGGGTCTCGTCAACATTTGCGAGGATACGACCTGACCTCTCGTGCGGAGGAGTTGGAGGGAAAGGTGCGTGAGGTTGGCACAAGTTGCGGAAGATCTTGAGGAGCGGAAAGAGTCAAGTCGGCGAATAATCTTTGGACAACGAATCTCCACTCTCCGCGGAGATCATGGGTGTCCACGATCCACGTGACTTCCACTTCCGGATCTGAAATTTTCGGGAAAGAGTGATCCATTAGCACATATAGAGCGGTTTAACGACATGGCGAGGTGCAGGTGCAGTCGGCCACGAAGGTGCGGGGCCTTCCACTCACTCTGGAGGAAGGGCGAGAGAATGGTCGCATGAGACTCCCGCGGGAAGCATCTTGAGCTTTGAGCAGGATGTGCGGGGAGTTTGCGAGAACAATTCGAGGCGCGGTGACCCACGAGGATGACATGATGGGCTGTCGGAGTGAGGCAGAAGAAGGAGAGTCCCTCGGGAGTTTATCAAAGATACCATAGATCGGTCCTAGATCTCGGTGCGTTCGACCACCCGAAGCTACGAGAGGATTAAAAGATGGGATCCGGATGGGAGACCATGGTATAACTCGCGAGTCCTTGATCCGATTCATATTCGGATGCGTATGAGCAGGTGAAGCTGGATATGGAAATCGAAGAGGAAAAGGCTGCAAAATCGAGGAATTTGCGGGACCGGGAGGCGTCTGGGTTGGCTCGTCAGGATGGACGAGAGATCGAGAGGCCGTGGAGCGCACAACTCCCGAGGAGTATTTCCAGTAGAGTCCCTTGTATTATAAAATGCTAATGTAAGATTTCGTCCCATGATGGGATATGTAAAAGTACAAATCTATGTAAGAATAAGAATAGCATTCATAATGTAAGTTCAAAATGAAGACCGAGTAAGAAGAACTCCTCGGCATGAAGTCCCAAAGCCTAACTCATTAGGCGGGACGGTTGCCAGCTTCGAGTCAATTGAAGACCCGAGGCGGGAGTATCATCGAAGACCTCGGGTCAATTAAAAGGCTCGAGCGGAAGAAGAACTCCTCGGCATGAAGTCCCAAAGCCTAACTCATTAGGCGGGACGGTGCCAAGCTTCAGGTCAATTGAAGACCGAGGCGGGAGTATCATCGGAAGACCTCGGGTCAATTAAAATGCTCGAGCGGAAGAAGAACTCCTCGGAATGAAGTCCCAAGCCTAACTCATTAGGCGGGCGTGCCAGGTCGATTGAAGACCGAGGCGGGAGTATCATCGAAGACCTCGGGTCAATTAAAAGGCTCGGCAGAAGAAGAACTCCTCGGCAGGAAGTCCCAAGCCTAAGTCATTAGGCGGAGACTGCCAAGCTTCAGGTCGATTGAAGACCGGACCGGAGTGTTATCGAAGACGCTCGGATCAATTAAAAGGCTCGGCGAAGTTTGGAAGAACTCCTGGCGGAAGTCCCAGCGGGACGGTTCCACGCTGGGTCAATTGCGAGGCCGGCGGGAGTATCAGCGACCCTAGGTCAATTGCGGGCCGGGCGGAAGATCGAGAAGAGCTCCACGGCCGAAAGTCCCAAGCCTAAGTCTTAGGCGGGACGGTGCCATGCTTGGGTCAGTGCAGGCCGGCGGGAGTAACATAAGAAGGCAGCTTGGGTCGATTGCAAGCCCGGCGGGAGTAACATAAGAAGGCGCTTGGGTCGATTGCGAGGCCCGGCGGGAGAAGTCATGAAGAACTCCTTGGCGGAAGTCCCAGCGGGACGGTGCCACGCTAGGTCAATTGCGAGGCCCGAGCAAGAGTATCGGCAACCCCGAGGTCGATTGCGGGCCGGGCGAAGTTCAATAAGAACTCCTTGGCGAAGTCCCAAAGCCTAAGTCTTAGGCGGGACGAGTGCCATGCTTGGGTCAATTGCGGGCCGGCGGCAGTATAACGAGAAGATGCTTGGGTCGATTGCGGGCCGGCGGGAGAAGTGAAGCAGAAGGCGTTCGGTCAATTAAAAGGCCGGCGGGAGAAGTGAAGAAGAGCTCCTTGGCGGAAGTCCCAAGCCTAAGTCATTAGGCGGGACGGTTGCCACGCTTGGGTCGATTGCGAGGCCGGCAGGAATATCGGCAACCACAGGTCAATTGCGAGGCCGGGCGGAAGTTCAACAAGAACTCCTTGGCCAAAAGTCCCAAGCCTAAGTCATTAGGCGGGACGGTGCTACGCTTGGGTCAGTGCGGGCCCGAGCAAGAGTATCGACAACCACGAGTCAATTGCGAGGCCGGGCGGAAGTTCGATAAGAACTCCTTGGCGAAGTCCCAAAGCCTAAGTCTTAGGCGGGACGGTGCCATGCTTGGGTCAGTGCGAGGCCGAGCGGCGGTATAACAAGAAGGCGCTTGGGTCGATTGCGAGCACGGCGGTAGAGATTCAAGAAGGCGTTCGGTCGATTAAAAGGCCGAGCGGGAGAAGTGAAGAAGAGCTCCTTGGCCGAAGTCCCAAAGCCTAAGTCATTAGGCGGGATGGTGCCACGCTTGGGTCAATTGCGAGGCCCGGCGGGAGTATCGAGCAAGCTCGGGTCAATTGCGGGCCGGGCGGAAGATCAAGAAAAGCTCCTAGGCCGAAGTCCCAAAGCCTAAGTCTTAGGCGGGACGGTGCCATGCTTGGGTCAATTGCGAGGCCGGCGGGGAGTATCGGCAATCTCCGGTCAATTAAAAGGCCCGAGCGGAAGATCAAGAAGATCTCCTTGGCCGAAGTCCCGAGTGGCGGTGCCACGCTTGGGTCAATTGCAGGCCCGAGCGGAAGATCGAGAAGAGCTCCTTGGCCGAAGTCCCAGAGTGACGGTGCCACGCTTGGGTCAATTGCGGGCCGAGAAGGAGTATCGGCAAGCTCGGGTCAATTGCGAGGCCGGGCGGAAGATCAAGAAGAACGCTACGACCGGAGTCCCAAAGCCTAATTCTTAGGTTGGATGGTGCCTAGCAGGTCAATTAAAAGGCCGGCGAAGCTAACTCAGCGTATAACGCTGCGACCATAAGTCATAAAGCCTAACTCTTAGGCGGGACGGTGCCTAGCGAGGTCAGTCTGAGGCCGAGCGAGGAGTTCAAGAGAACCCCTTGTCCAAAAGTCCCTCGGCCTAAGCTACTAGGCGGGACGATGTCTAGCAAGAGCCAAATCGCGAGACTCGAGCAAGTCAAATGAGCTCGTAAAATAGACATAAGGCTTTTTAGCCTAAGTCGAGACAAAACTCTCCCATGCATGCATAAATGAAAATAGGATGTCCAACACTTAGAAAATTTTTTACTCGTGAAGCATATTCAAAGTTAATTCAACATAGAAGACAAGAATGTATGCACACGAGCGATCAATAGAGTTGTTCAACATGTATCTTTTTTTTTTAAAATGATTACATATGTGAAAAAAAAAAGATGAAGTCCAAGTTATTCAATGAGCAGGCGTCTTGACGGCAGGTGGATGGGCGGCATCCGCAGGAGGAGCGGCAGGAGGGAAGTCGGTGGGAGCTTCAGCGGGAGGAGCATTGGAAGGGAAGGAGCGAGCTCTCGGAAACACCTTGGGGCTCGGATCGAGTAGCTCGGGATTGCTCATGTATTCGACTACATACCCTTCCACCTTGGACATGTCGGCCGGGGTATGCCTTGCCAAAGCATACATAAGGCGATCGTGGTGGAGTCCGCCTGATGTTGTACTCGATGTGAGTTGGACCTCGAGTGTCAATTTGCTCTTGAAGGCGAGCGACTTCTCCCTCCATGAGCTGCTTCGTAGCAAGACTTCGAGTGTCCGGATCCTTCAGAGCATGCTTGACTCGTTCTTGGTCTCGATCAACTCCTTCTCGAGCCCGGAGACCTTGGAGTCGGCCAGCTTGCATCTTCTATGCAAGATTTATATTCTCGTCCAGTGACTCGATTTTCCTCCTTGACTCGTTCGCGACCTGCTCAAGCTACGAACGCTTTGCTCGAAGTTCTTCACGGGAACTTAGAGTTATCTCATTAAGCACTAATCGCGGATGCCAAAGCTCGGGAGGAGAGCATCTGGAAGATCTTGAACAACGCTTGAGGAGTGCGAGGACTCTATCTCATCCGGGAACCTGCTGGTCGACTCTACATTGAAAGCCCTACTGGTAAGGCTCGGAGCAGTCGGTGGCGTTGTTCCTGCACATGGCGAGTTGAAGGACAGGCTGGGTCAGCGATCCTTTGTCTCTGCGAGGAGGACCTTCCTCGCCCTCTCGGTTGGTCGAGCGGAAGAAGCGGCTCGAGCGGTGGGGGCGGAGCACTCGACTCTGCTCGAGGTCTCTTTGAGGTGCTCGCACGCTCGGCCGTCCCACGCGTCGATGCAACATTTCACGCATCCTGCTGCTCATTTCTTCGCTCGATACTAAGTTGGACTCCAAAGGCTCAGGGTGTCAGCGACTCCACTGCACGAGCTCGCGTTTGAAAGAAGCGATGCTGCACGTGCTCGAAGTGACCCCGATTGAATAAGAAGCACCCGGAGGCTGCAAAAACAACCAGAGCAAAACAATGAAAGCAGGACGGCGGGAAAGCTAAAAGTAAAATCCACAAGGCGGATAAATGACACGGAGTGCAAAAGTGCTGCATGGAGCTGGAGGGACCCCTTGCTACTGAGTCAGCGTGCCCCACTCTCCCCAGCGAAGAAGAATTTGCTCTTCGAGTTGCCACGAGGTCGGGAGATCGGTGATGGGCTTTTACCCTTGAGTTGGAGGTAAGGTAATACCAACCAGACATCCTTTGGGCTACACTTCGATTGGTAGAGGTGTCGATTTCCCTATCGAGGGCTCATCCAGTCACAGCGTTTCCACAAAACGAAGAGTCCGGAAATGACCCTCCACCCATTCGGGTTCAATTGCCCAGGGGCCAGACGGAACCCAGACAGAACCCGGCCAAAATAAGGCTGGAGAGGCAGCCTAACCCCCCATTTGAAGCACTCCAAGTAGAAGGTTGTATATCATTGGGGGACGGTGAGGATTTCACCCTACCGTGAACCTTAAAACTACACTATCGGGTATGTTGTAAGTGCGCCTAAGTCTATCTAAATCGGAGGGTGGTTTCACACCTCGGGAGATCAATGGGGTATTCCCAGTGTTCGGACCTTTGGTGGCCCTCGTCCTTTCTTTGCGGTGGGTCTCGACCACCGGTAACTCACTCTCTGGACTAGAATCCCTCACGGGGATTATGCTAAGGGGTTGTGCCTCACTAGAGGAGGAAGAGTCCTCCGGCAACATCCTACGGGGCTCTGAGGGATTTGACATTTTCCTAAGGGTGTGAACTAACGGGGTGCAGGAGAAGAAACAGAGTAGTGGCAGGAAACGGAAGAATGACTTGTCACGAACACGATAGGAAGTGTGGTTGGCGGAAATCACCTTGGCAGGAAGAAGAAGAAGCGATGGCGGCGGAGAGCAGATTAATTGTGAGTTTGAACGAAAAGTAAGCAAATAGAGGGAACAGTGAAGAAGTTGGGGATTTTTAAAGAGGTGAACGCGTCCCTTCGACTGGCGGCGTGCGTTTCGAGGGACACGACCTTTTAGGTCACGTCCCTTCGAATTTCAAATGCACGGCTAGGATCAACCCAGCGTCCACTTAAAGGTGAATTGGTCGAGGTGGGAGGCAATTTGGAAAGCGTGGGGAAGAGTAAAAGGCCGAATTGACCCATCATTCTTGAGTTTCGGTCTTATCTCGCTTCACTCAAAAGACTAGAAGCGGGGGCTGGTGTTTGGGTAATATCGGACGGACCCTCGAAGCCTTTCTAGCTCGAGTAAAACACTCAGAGCACGGACTAGCCAGAGCATCCCTTACGGTCAAAGATGGTCAAGGTCAAGAGATTCATAGTCGCTCGAGCCCAGAGCACTCCATCGCCTGCTCGAGGTCGGTCCCGGGTCAAGGCTGGTCGAGGTCGAGAGCTAAGCACTCCTTGCACGCTCGAGGTCATCCTCGGGTCAAAGATGGTCAAGGTCGGAGATAAGCACTCCTTGCACTGCTCGAGGTCGTCCACGAGGTCAAAGATGGTCAAGGTCGAGGCCAGAGCACATCTCTCCTGCTCGTGGGGATCCATGAGCACAGTGGGCAAGACCAGAGCCAGGCAACCCGACCCGTTTTCTCGTAATCCGGCACACCTTTTAATGTCGATTGGGATCCCACATGGTGTGGTGGTGATCTCTGTTGCGGTGGTCGAGCACATACCTCAAGGTGTCATCATTCCTAGCGCACTTGCAGACATGGTGATCAGCCACGTGAATCGGGTTAAGGGGACGGTCAGCTCATCCACAGGGAATATTCCACCAAACCCGGTTGTCGGAGGGACCCGGATACCACTAAGCGTGGGAGTGGACGACTGGAAAGGAAAAGAGCGGGAAAAATGGAGTATAAAAGGAAGCGAAGGAGAGCGTTACAGAGGTTGAAGAATTTGATCCTCGAAGGTTGGCATTTCTAATTCACGGAGGGTTGGAACTTCGATTCGAGAAAGGATCCAGTAACTTCGATCTGAGTTCTTCTTTTCTAATTTCTCTCACTTGATTTTTTCGAAAACACCATACTTATCCAAAAGGGCGAAATAATACCCTTTCATCTTTCCGGTCTCCCTCACTAAGGAGATACCAAAAAGACAAATCCGATTCTTGACTTAAGCGTCGGAGGGTTTCGTCGGGACACGCCGGCGACCCTGACCGGTTTTACGTGAGTACTGGTCCAGGAGATCACCGATTACGAAGAAGGCAGTGAGCAGGGACGAAGGAGGCAATCACTGCTCGAGATCTAGCTTATCTCGAGCGGAAGGATCGAGGTATTGTTTGTATCCATGACGGAAGGTTTAGAGGTCCTGCTCGAGTTGCTTGGAGGCCTTGTTTGAAGGTTCGAAGCACTTGTTGAGGCACTCGGGAAAAGCGCATCAACATCTTTTGGAGCCGATCCGTGGGGATCGGCACAAAAGCTCGATTTCCTAATATATTGAAGACACACAGACTAGCGATGAGGGAAGCAGTAGAAGAGGAGTAAGTCCGGAAGAATCGGTAACCTTGAGAGAAGTGGCCAATGAGGCCCGAGCAGGGAGATCCGGGAAAGAATGGATCGGATGGAAAAGCAGATCGAAACTATGACCTCCACTGTTACAAGAATTCGGGGAAGGACGAGAGAAAAGCATGTAACGATGTCCGGAGTCCAGTAGAGGAATGCTCGTGTTCGGGAAATGTGGAAGATGAAGCCCAAGACCTAGGGCACAAAATGTTCTTGTGAGAGAAGAAACAAACATGGAGGAAAGGGGTCCCGTCAACATTTGCAGGATCTGCCTGACCTCTCGTGCGGAGGAGTTGGAGGGAGAGATACGCGAGTTGGCACAAGTTGTGGAAGATCTTGGGGAGCGGAAAGAGTCCAAGTGGCGAATAATCTTTGGACAACGAATCTCCACTCTCCGCGGAGATCATGGGTGTCACGATCCCACGTGACTTCCACTTCCGGATCTGAAATTTTCGGGAAAGAGTGATCCGTTAGCACATATAGAGCGGTTTAACGACATGGCGAAGTGCAGTGCAGTCGGCCGACAGCAGGTGCGGGGCCTTCCGCTCACTCTTGAGGGAAGGGCGAGAGAATGGTACCTGCAGACTCAAGCGGGAAGCATATTGAGCTTTGAGCAGCTTTGGGTCAATTGCGGGCCCGGCGGGAGTAGAGATAAAGAAGGCGTTCGGTCGATTAAAAGGCCCGAGCAGGAGAAGTTTGAGAAGAACTCCTTGGCCGAAGTCCCAAAGCCTAAGTCATTAGGTGGGACGGTGCCATGCTTGGGTCAATTGCGAGGCCGTGCGGGAGTAGAGATTTAGAAGGCGTTCAGGCCAATTAAAAGGCCGAGCGGGAGTATCGACAAGCTCGGGTCAATTGCGAGGCCAGGCGGAAGATCAAGAAGAACTCCTTAGCCGAAGTCCCCAAGCCTAAATCATTAGGCGAGGCGGTTGCCACGCTTGCAGGCCGGCGGGAGTAACTGTCGAAGACGCTTGGGTCAATTGCGAGGCCCGGCGGGAGTAGAGATTTAGAAGGCGTTCGGTCAATTAAAAGGCCCGGCGGGAGTAGTGATGAAGACACCTCGGTCGATTGCGAGCCCGAGCGGTGATAACAAGAAGATGCTTCGATTAATTGTAGGCCGAGCGGGAGAAGTGAAGCGAAGGCGTTCGGTCAATTAAAAGGCCCAAGTAGGAGAAGTGAAGAAGAGCTCCTTGGCCGAAGTCCCAAAGCCTAAGTCATTAGGCGGGACGGTTGCCAGCTTGGGTCAATTATAGGCCGGCGGGAATATCGGCAACCACGGGTCAATTGCGGTAGGGCGGAAGTTCAAGAAGAACTCCTTGGCGGAAGTCCCAAAGCCTAAGTCATTAGGCGGGACGGTGCTCACGCTTAGGTCAGTGCGGGCCGGCGGGAGTATCGGCAACCACGGGTCAATTGCGGGCCGGGCGAAGTTCGATAAGAACTCCTTGGCGGAAGTCGCAAAGCCTAAGTCTTAGGCGGGACGGTGCCATGCTTGGGTCAGTGCGAGGCCGGCGGCGGTATAACAAGAAGGCGCTTGGGTCGATTGCGAGCACTGGCGGGAGTAGAGATTCGAAGGCGTTGGGTCAATTAAAAGGCCGGCGGGAGAAGTGAAGAAGAGCTCCTTGGCCGAAGTCCCAAGCCTAAGTCATTAGGCGGGACGGTGCTGCAGCTAGGTCGATTGCGAGGCCCGAGCAAGAGAAGTCAAGAAGAACTCCTTGGCAAGAAGTCCCAGCGGGACGGTTGCCACGCTAGGTCAATTGCGGGCCCGGCGGGAGTATCAGCAAGCCTGGGTCAATTGTAGGCCCGGGCAGAAGATCAAGAAAAGCTCCTAGGCTAGAAGTCCCAAAGCCTAAGTCTTAGGCGGGACGGTGCCATGCTTGGGTCAATTGCAGGCCCGAGCAGGAGTATCAGCAATCTCCGGTCAATTAAAAGGCCAGAGCAGAAGATCAAGAAAAGCTCCTTGGCCAGAAGTCCTAGAGGGACGGTGCCACGCTTGGGTCAATTGCAGGCCCGAGCAGGAGTATCAGCAAGCCTGGGTCAATTGCAGGCCCCGGCAGAAGATCAAGAAGAACGCTACGACCAGAAGTCCCAAAGCCTAATTCTTAGGCGGGACGGTGCTTAGCGAGGGTCAATTAAAAGGCCCGAGTAATTGACCCGAGCAGGAGTAACAGCAGAAGACACCTCGGTCAATTGCAGGCCCGAGCAGAGGTAACAGCAGAACATGCGTCGACCAATTGCAGGTCCAAGCAGGAGTGACGGCACAAGTAGCCTGGGTCAATTGAAAGGCCCGAGCAGAAGTTCAAGAAGGGCTCGGCGGTAGTAGTGATGAAGACACCTCGGTCAATTGCGGGCCGGCGGGAGAGGCAGCGGAAGAAGCCTAGGTCCATTGCAGGCCCGAGCAGAAGAAGCTCATGAAGAATACCAAGGCCAGAGGTCCCAAAGCCTAAGCCTCAGGTGGGACAGAGCCAAGCACGACCAACTACGAGGCCGAGCAAGAAGAGCCGGTGGGAAGCGTAAAGGTCGCGAGTTCGACCCATCACTACTCGAGTTTCGGTCTTATCCCGCTTCACTCAAAAGACTAGAAGCGGGGGCTGGTGTTTGGGTAATATCGGACAGGCCCTCGAAGCCCTTCCAGCTCGAGCAAGACACCCGAGGACGACCTAGCCCGAGCGGTCCTTCTGGTCAAAGCTGGTCAAGGTCGAGGAAATTCAGAGCTACTCGAGCCCCGAGCACTGCCTTCGCCTGCTCGAGGTCGTCCCTCAGGTCAAAGTTGTCAAGGTCGAAGAAGGTTAGTCAAATTCCTATCCATCTTTTATGATGTGACCTTAAAATTTAGTAGTTCTAAATTTGTGACTGCTAATAATTATTTGAATGAGATATGAAAAGTTTATATTCATTTGAAGTCTCTTAATGATAGTGATGATGTTTTGCTAAGTTACATGGTTAAGCCTATGATAACAAAATTTGCCAAATATTGGGGTGATAATTTAGAGAAGGTCAACATGTTATTGATATTAGCAGCAATACTTGATCCTCGATGTAAAATGGACTTTGTTACATGGTGTTTTAACAGTTTGCATGAAACTAAGAAGGTTGAGGAGTTGTGTAATAGCTTTAAAGAGTTAATGATGAAGCTTTATCAAAGCTACAATTCTGGTGATCCAAACAATATTGTTAAGACTAGTTGCATGGTTCAAACTAGTGGAATTAGTGAATGTGCTGACTCTAGTTCTCTTGATCCTTTTGCACAATATAAAAAGATGAAAGTTAGTACACAAGATGGATATGGTGGGTAAAATAAGGTTGAAAGATACTTGTCAGATAAAACAGAAATGATAGGTGACAATTTTGATATTTTGAATTGGTGGAGTTTAAATTGGCATAGATATACAATTGTCTCAAATTGCCAATGATATTTTCGCAATTCCAGTTTCTACCGTTGCTTCGGAGTTGGCATTTAGCACTGGGGGTCTCGACCCATTTAGGAGTTCTTTGACTCCTAAAATAGTTAAGTCCTTAATTTACACTCAAAATTGGTTTCAATCAACTCTTTTCGGAGATTACACTGAGCAAGAAACTGAATTTTATGAAGTTGTTGAAGCAGATAATAACATAATTTGTTCACTTTGTAATTTGAATAATTTATTTGTAGTATTCATTATTATAAATATTGTTCTCATACATTAATTTTATTTCTTTGTAGAATTTGTGAGACCATTACTAGCACAAGTAAGAGAGGATCAATTGATAATTAAGTGATGTTTTTAGAATAATAGGTATCATTTTTTCACTTATACAAATTTAATATATTAATTTTATAGTTATATTTATGCTTATTTTACTCATTTCAATTTTATTTGTGTAGATTTAAGTTGAGAAGTGTGTGGATGTTAGAACTTGGAAGTTGTTAAACTGAATCGAAAAACTGAAACTGAACTGAACTGAACTTTCAGTTTCGATTCGATTTTTTCATAAATGTTTTTAATTTTTTAAAATTTTCAATCTAAACAAAACTAAATTTTTTAATTTATTCTAAAAATAAACTGATACCCACCCCTAATTTAAATAAGTTGAATCCAATGATTTACAAACACGTTATGCACTATTGAGGAGATTTTAATCGTTGTATTGTAGCCACAGCCTTTTGTCTCCATTATTGGAATTATGCTCCTTAGGACTCCATGTCATGTCACGGCTTTATGGCACTGAGCAGGAATCTATTACGAATTTAGCATGTACTCGATGATGTGTACAGATACAGATTATGTAACTAACAGCCCCTCACGCTATTTGTGACTCCCACTTAACCCTATAATCAAAATACTGTTTATTGTGAGGGGCGCACCTTACAGCAAACTGTAAGGTAGCCGACCTAATAATTCAAAATTCTAGTGGTTGGTCAATTGTTGACGTGTCCAAATTCGTATGGCTTACCTGGTTCTTCCATGTTGGGTTTGGGTTATAAAGCCATTGTGTCTATGACAGGGCCCAAGAGACTAACAACCAAGTGACAAATCCCTCAAAATCCAGGGGTTTTGAAGTTGGGTTAAGCACGCCGGAAATACCTATTACATAAGCGTACAAAGCTCTCGCTGAAAAGTTTCATAGCCACATAACCATGTTCCGAATTGCCTCTTGCCTCGCCTCCAGAGTCAGGTATGCGCTTTCTGAATATTACTCTGCTGATAATTTCCAAAAGTCCCATCTTTTCTTTTTTTCTTTTCTAACTTTTTCTGACGTATTTTGCTATTTTATTTTTTCATGTCAATTTAATTAGGTTGGCAAGTAACAGATTCCTGACGGTGAGATGCAGAATCTCTCTATTTTTGTTTTACTTTCTAATTTGATTTTTTTGACTAATTTAATGGAAAATTTTGGATTTTTTTTCCTTAAATCAGAATGACAGTAGATTGATTTGTAGCAGAAGCTACGCTGCCAAAGATGGCATTGAATTAGGAAAGTTCTCAATTGCATAACTGTTTTTGTTACGCTTATTATTTTTCTCGTAGAATCTGATCATAATTATTCATATGAAGTTTTATATATCTTTCTGCAGGCATCAAATATAAAACGGTCCTGGCCAGAGCAATTTATAATGACGGACTCAAGGCCTTGGCTGCAGGAGTGAATGCCAAGGAGTTGAGAGCAGGGATTGAGATGACAACTAGGTTTGTGTCAGAAAACTTAAGAAGCAGAGCACGTATGGTCAGAACAAATGAAGAAATTGCACAGGTTCACCTTCTGAGTTTTGCTTAATTTATAATTTTAGAGGATTGCAGCAGAGATAGACAAGTGATTAATTTGACGTGTTAGTGAGGTATGATCTTGTTTTTCATAAAGGTCGGAACTATAGCAGCAAATGGGGACAAAGAGATTGGTGATCTCATAGCTAAGGCTATAAAGGAGGTTGGAAACGATGGTCCTATTATGATCTTTGTAAGTTGGTTGTTTTCTTATCCTTCTTTCATTTCTGTCCAGCACTTTGTCGTTGTTGGTATTTCTTGTCTTCATAATAGTTTTTAGTTATGTTTAAACAATAAATTATGGAGGATGTAGCTTTTATTAAAGGCTTTATTTACTTTTTTTTTCTTGGGTTAGCCTCTCAGTTTGTTCTTTTGGATCCATTATAAGTCAACTCTTTTTCTATTATGATCATGAATTTTTAATTTGCATAAAATTTATTGTCTCATTCAGATATCTAGTAATGTTTGATCTTTTTCTTCCTCAAAACTCTTACAGGATGGTAAAACACCATGTGTTGAATTGGAGTTTTTTTCAGGAATGAAGCTGAATCGGGGCTATATGTCTTCTTACTTCATCACAAATAGGAAGAAACAAATATGTGTAAGAAAAACAATGTGTTTTTGTTTGAACATATCAATGAATTACTGGGTGTTTATTTTTGGCTTCTGGTGGTTCTTTATTTGGTACACAGGTAATGAGTTAATTATGAATGCAAAAGTTTTGCCTCGAAGATATAGTGCTGGATTATCATTGATGTTCCTGAAATAGTTTAATTTTTCCAGGTTTTAGAAAATCCCTTGATTTTACTCCATGAAAAAAACTTTCGGACTTTAATATTCTCATGAATCTATTGGCGGTGGCTACAAAGGTAAGAGGGTTTGCATGCTGAAAATGGAAGTTAAGGTTTTTTAATATAAAAATTATTATTTTCTAAAAAGATTACTTTGAATACTTAAAATTTGTTGAATTTCCTTAGCGACGAAAACCTGTACTAATCGTAGCTGACGGTGTTGAAGATGATGCCCTATCAACTCTATTTGCACGCATAAATTGTCCGACGGAATGAAGGTAATCTTGTCCACACTACAATGAATTGGGAATACTTTATAGTTTTTAGCTATAAAGAGAACGTAAGGTTATTATGATTTGACTGCTTTAGAAATTGCAAATATCAAATGATTACAAAAACCATTGTTATATCTTTTTACTACTATATTTTTATAACTGTTAATTGACTAGTTAACTATCTCGTAAAATATACCAATTTTTCCCTTGAAAAGAAAATTATAAAATAGAGGTGTCAAATATTAAATCCATAGGCTCTTAGGGATTATTTTGAGCTAGATTATATTTTATGAATTTCCAATATTGTATTGCTTTGTATGTTATTCTTTTTTTGTGTCAAAAAATTTTCATTAAAGGGCAAATTGATATTTAACTATTCAACTAGCTGGTCAACAAACGTTGCTAACACAAGTGTAATAAAATGACAGATGTCATAAAGATATCAGTAGTAAATGACAAACATCAATACATCCCGAAGTTATTCGATGTTTTGCAATTCTTGAAGCGGTTAAAAGACAATAACCTATTTCATGTGTCATTCAATTATTAGTTTATTTTGTATTGTGCTCTCTCATATGTCATTCATACTTGGTGGGTTTAAAGGTTTGTGCCATCAAAGCTCCCGAATTTGGAGAAACTAGGAATGCTTACATGCAGGAACTAGCCTTTCGCATCGAATGGCAAAGTAGGTTGATTTGGTAAAATGCACTCCTAGCTTTGCATTATGATATGATGACAAATCAATATGCATACGTTTTCATTTTTAGGTCATAACTGAGAAGGATTATTTGAAGATTAAACATCCATCAGTAGTCTTCCACCAGAGTCATCCATTCCAATTGGTGCTTGGCCATTGCCGCAAGGTGAGAAAAATCAGTGATTTATGATATAGATCTACATGATTGTCTAGGGATAAGCAAAATGCCACAACCCATAACTAGAGGTGGCAGGTCATTTAATTGTGTCATATTTATGTCATGTCAAATTTAAGCAAACACGGATACGACCAATGTAATAATCATGTTAAATCCTTGAACACAAACATGACCCGTTTAATATATGGGTCAACATGACACAATTACTTGATTCACATGGCAACACGGCAACAAGATTAATGAGATACAACTCAATTAACCAGATAAACATGATTATGACACCGACAAATTAATAAACAGGTTGGAAACAGGTAAATGTGTGGACACGACATGATTACACAATCATATATTCAGTATCATAAACTAGTACACATATTGGGGTAGTTCACTTGCATATGATACAATTATTGAGTGAGTTGACATAACATGACATGACATGATTATTAATTGTGTCAATTTTTGTCAACCTAAATGCGGAAAAATCCTGTCGTATCTACCATGACCTATATTGCCACCTTAACCCCACCCAAACTTAAACCAAATTAGGTAGATATTTCAACCCTTTTTTTTAAAATCAAAACCCCAAGGTGGTTCATAGCCAAAGGTAAAAAGGTTATGAGTAAAGGTTATTTTGGAATGTATTAGTTGTATTCGAAATCGTGTTAATAAAGAATCAAGGGATATTTCTAGATATATTACTTTAAAGAATCGATACAATACACCCACTCGATTGTAATTTAGAAAAGTATGTCCTTATTGTTAGAAGTATACACTTCATGGCGATAAAAAATAAATAAATAAAGTCAAACCGCTTGCGACTTCACATTTAGAATTGAACATAAAATATTATTTATCTCAAAAGGGTCTATGTAAAATTTTGAAAAACTCCAATGTCTACTAGCTTATTTATCAAAGAAAAATAGAGTGCATTATAAAGAATTAATTAGTAAGTTGAATATCCGGGAGTTAAAAACGTAATTTGAAATTTGAAAAACAATATACTAACTACAATAAATCAATTTTTTTATTATTTGATTTGTTACAAAATTATACAAAGAAAGGAAATGCATTATTTTTTATTTTTATTTAGATAACTTCACTTTTTAGTGTTAAACTTTCAATATTTATCATAAATATAATTTTTGTTTAATATACTATATAAATAACTAATAAAAAATATTTTAAATCATATTTTTATATTTATAATTAAATTCTATTTAAAAATTTTATTCACATAATTTTATTTTATAATTAGTTTAATTTATTTTATTTCTAAATAAATTATGACATAATATAAAGAATTAAAATTTTATTTGAAAAACCAAGAAGGAAGTAGAGACGCAGTCTCCGCCACTGAGCCGCCACCATACTTCACCACTGTACCATCTCATTTTAACTCATGAATTATATGAAAATTAACAAAAATGACAGTCTCTAAATTAAAATAATTTATTTGGGAGAAATACTTGATATTTGTCCGAATCTATGAAAGATAAAAAGATTTCAAACATTTTTAACTAGATTTGAAGAAAATGACTATACTCAAAATAACTCATAAATTTTAATTAATCGAAAAATAAAAAACTATACATTGTGTAAAATAAATACTAACCTCAACGTTTTGCTTTCTAGTTAATGAGTTGATGATTAATGGGTAAGTTTTAGGAATTAAGGTGTGCTGGATTTTGAAAATTGTTAGTTGAGAGTGTGTGAGATTTGTTGGTTTTGTTTATAGATCTGAGGGTATTTAAGTCTATACAATAAATATATGGCTACATATGATAGAAAAAATTTAATTGGTTATTTTGGATATTTGTAAAATTTTTTTGGCTATTTTTATAAATTTCCCAAAGTTTTTAAGTTATTTTCGTAAATTTTCCTTTAGCTTTTAAAATTACCCTACAAATAAAAAAGAGATAAATATATGTACATATATGTATATTTATAACATCAATCGCGTACCAAACATGCCCTAAACTCTTAGCCAGCAGCCCGTTGTTGAAAAAGAAAAAAAAAAAAACTCGATTAACTCTTAAACTCTCCGTCTTGCTGATTCTTTCTCGGCAGAATCATGCCCTGGTTTGCCTCTGGTCTTGCCACTGTGAGGTAGACGCTTTCTGAAATTTGGCCTCTTGATGGTTTCCGATTATCACATTTAATTTGTTTTTGAACTTTTGAGTTCCTGACTCATTTGCTTCTCTGCTATTTTTTTTTTGTGTCAATTGAAGAAGGTTAGCTAAGAACAGCATACTGACAGTGAGAATGAGATTGTCGCTTTTTCTGTTTTTTTTTTTCTTTTCTTTATACGCAAAATCTCTCCTTTTCTTCTTCCTTTCCAATATTTGTTTATTTGTCAGTTTTATCTTTTGCAATTTTTTAAACTGTTGCATCAGATTGATCATAGCTTGAGTTGGAGTAGAGCCTATTCTACCAATGGTGTCAAAAAAATTTCTTGTAACGTCAACTGCAGTCCTAAAGTAAGTTTCTCATCTCTAAAAATGTACACTCCCTCCCATCAGGAAGATTAACGGACAGTCCTTAAGAAAAAAAAATTCTATCTCGGGTGGCTACCTGAATCTTTTTATATCTTGAAATTGAAGCTATCTTTTTAATTAGTACTTCTTTCAATATTCTCTGCCTGTTATCCCTTCTTCCCTGTGTCACAAGCCTTGATTAATTTTGTTCTATATTTTTTGTATTTTACTATTTACATGTATTCTTGGTAGTTTTTTCATCCTTTCAATAATATTGGGTTTTCAGATGCTTGTCTAATTTATTGTTGACTGTGCCATAGGCTCATGATGAGACAGAAGAAAGATTTGTGCCTAGTAGTTTTAGAAATGACGGTGGTGCAAGTTTTGTAAAACAGATTAAAAATCCTAGATGTCACACTGATAAAACTGGTGAGTGCCTCTTTTTTTACTGCTATAACTTTCTTGTTTCATTTTGCTAGACCATGGGCTGTCATGTTTGCAAGTAATAGTTTAAAAGAGAGTAAAATGACCCAAAATCCCCAGAGCTAATTCAATATCTGTACTCAATTGACAAGCATAGCTTTCATAGCTGCTTTATCTTCCTGAAGTTGTTTAAACCAGAAATAAATTAAAAAATATGAAGGAAAAGTTGATTCTAAAAATATGAATAAAGTTATCTTTTGTTATGGAGGAACAGTTGATTCTAAAAATGTTTTTAGATTTACACAAATGTTGTTAGAATCTTTTAAATTTATGATGTGCTGGGTACCTCATCTCATATTTCTGTTTGCAGCCCGCAAGTATGTCTCAGTCATACACAGAGCCATTCATATAGAAGGACTCAAGGCATTGCGAGCCGGGGTGGATCAGGCAGAACTACAAGTAGGACTTAGGATAGCATTTGAAGCAGTGGAGGAACATTTAAAGTGCAGAGCACGAATGGTCAGCTCAATTGAAGAAATTGCCCAGGTTTAATTTATGAAAATTTCTTACTTTAGGAATTGGGATGGTTCTATATGGAAAGTGGACATTGATGTGATTTTCTATGAACTGTGGTGATTTTTTTATTTTTTTTATTTTTATTTTTTGAGGGGATATAGGTTGGAACAACAGCAGCGCATGGGGACAGGAAGATTGGCAAGCTCCTAAACAAGGCTATGGAGAAAGTTGGCATGGATATTGGTTCTATTGTTCTATGTGTAAGTGGCTTCTTGAATTCCTTAAATCCTTTGCTTTTTTATTTGCTGTGAACATGTTTCTTGTGATATATATTCTTCCATTTTATTACTTCTTGGTGTTGAGAATGGTATGGCCTAGTGTAGTTTGTATATGTGCTTCCTTCTTTTCCTTCAATTATTCTTGTAAAACTTATCTTGCTATTAAACCCCTCTTTGTGTTTGTTGTCTTCATTTTGATGGATGCTATTATTTTCGTCCTGGATTTTATTTTTAAAAGCTCTTTTTTGATATTGTTATTTTACTGTGTTGTCCTTTCCTCAATTATGAAAGGTTGTGTTTGTGATAAATTCCCTTCTTATTGAAAATCATATTGAAGGGCGGTAACAAAAATATTCCTTAGTTTCATTTGGTAGATGGGCTGGGTCTGACAGTTTTTAAAGAATATGTAAACCAGTATATATATATATATATATATATATATATATGTCGCCTGAGGGTCTGAGGGGTGAGAGGGGGAGGAGGGAGAGTAAAAGGCGAGAATTCTCTCTCCAATGAGAATAAAATGAGAGAGAGAGTCTCTCTCCAAAGAGAATAAAATGAGTAAAAGGCGAGAGAGAGAGATACTCGCTCTCCAATGAGAATAAAATGAGAGGGAGTAAAAGGCGTGAACACTCTCCAATGAGAATAAAATGAGAGAGAGTAAAAGGCGAGAACTCACTCTCCAATGAGAAACTAATAGGCGAGAACTCTCTCTCCAATGAGAAACTAAAAGGCAAGAACTCTCTCTCCAATGAGAATAAAATGAGGACTAAACTAAAAGTCAAGAACTCTCTCTCCAATGAGAATATAATGAAGATCAATCTAAAAGGCAATAAAAATACACATTTTAATGCAGTATGTTGGAGTTCTTGTTCCTTTGTCTTTTATCTTGGTTATCATCTTATAAAATGAGGGATTCCTTAATGAAAGCTAACCATCCATTTTTTTTTGATTCATTAAAACCGTTGCAGGAGAAGGAAAAATCCGAAAAATCAAATAATGAACTAGAGTTTGTTAACGGAATGATGCTAGACTTCCCCCCTGTATCCCATTTCTTTGTCACAGATATGAACCGTACATGTGTAAGCATTTCAGATTATCCATATATCACTATGCTCTTTAATTAATTTTATGTTTCTATAACAGTTGTTACACTTTTCATCAGTTAGTCATTGCTTTTACTAAGAGGTAAAATGTTGAATCTTTCATGCTGTTAACACAACTATATTGTTTTCTTTTTGCCAGGTTTTGAAAAATCCATCTATTTTAATCTATGCGGATAAAATTTCTAACATGAATATTATCCATCAAGTAATTGGGCCATCTCGCTATAGAAGTGCTGCTAGTCAGGTTGTAATGCAGAAAATGAAACCTTAACTTTATTTATTGATTCATTTAATTGATAATATCTTTTTTCCTCCTTAGAGACATTTTCTGATTGTTGCTGAGGATGTTAGTATGAAAGTGTTAGGATCTCTTGCAATGGACCCTGTTAATATGGCAGTCAATGTTGCAGCCAAGGTAATAAAAGTTTTCTGAAATAAGAACCATTAAAATTAGACAGGATACGAGAATTTTGACGTCCTAGCTTGAGATCTCTATTTCATTTGTAAGGATGGCTAGAAAAGTTTACTAACATCAAATGAGATTACACAAGAACTGAAAATTTTAGCTACTGAAAAAGGGAACTTTAATTTTCATATATCAATCATTTTTTTTTTTTATTGATTTTTTAGTTTACTTTTACAGAATGTTTAATATATCATTTAACTATAGTATCTTTTTTAATTGGTTGAAGTTTTGTGCTATCAAACCTGCTATCTTGTTGGAAAATAAGAAGGCGATCATGCAAGACCTTGCCATTCTTACTGGAAGTCAGGTAGGGTCACTTGGTAATTTTTCCTTCCTTTTTTCCCTTTATAATGGAAAACGAAATTCATTTTGTTCATGTCTTTATATTTTTAGGTTGTTACTAGATCGACTGAAGCGACCAAGATACCACAAATGCTTGGATCATGCAAAGAGGTGAGTTATTCAATGGAATATGGTTATTAGTTTTGCATCACTGTTGTTCACAATATATTTTAATTCTCCCCGTCGTTATAGGCCAGAGTATCATATGGTAGGACTCTTTTTGGTGGTGAGACTCTTATTATTGGTGGTTCTGGTGATTTGGCAGACATTGAGAAAAGATGTGAACAGGTTTGTTTTGACTTTCTTTCTAGAGTTCTAATAATTTTTTTGTTATTAATTATGAGACTTTCATTACAGTTGAGATCCCAAATTAAAACAAGCACTTCAGATTATGAAGCCAAGCTTTTGGAATTGAGGCTTAGAAAGCTTTCTCTTGGTATTGCTGTTTTGAAGGTTCGGTTGTTTAGAAGTTTACATTTGCTTTTGTAATTGATTAGTATTGGCTTCTTGACCGTATGGATCAAACCCTGCTGTTATTGATTATGTAGTTCTTTTGCTGTTCAGGTTGGTGGAGCTAATTTGTGTAATAAGAATAAAAGAATTGATTACGCCTTTGATGCTCTCAAGGCTGCACTGGAAGAAGGAATTTTACCTGGTAAGCCTTTTATTTTATAATTTTCTTTGGTTCATTTTGTTGGGTTGATGGATCACATTTATTATTTTGTAATGTATTTGGAGGTGGTGGGGTCGCACTTCTACATGCCTCAAAGGAGCTAAACAAATTGCAAATTGAAAACCCTGATCAGAAGATTGGTGTTCAGATTTTACAGAATGCTCTCAAGGTTTTGAATTTCTTTTTCATATTCCTCTTAGAAGATTGTGTATTAAGGTCTGGCCCCAAAGTTGTCTGATTTTCTTGAACTTGATATATGATCAATAGTTGATAAATTGCATATATTTAACAAAGCTCAAAAGATTTGTTAGTTTTTAGGAATAAAGAACTCGAATTAGAATGTATAATGAAAATTTGTTAATGCCATGATAAACTTCATTTCTAATGGTTTTTATCTATTTTCATTGGTTGGAATTTTTGTTTATTCATAGGTCGAACCAAATCAACCACACATTGAATTGGGCTGACTTGGACCGAACCAAAGCAGTTTGGTTTGGAATTCAGTTTCAAAAGTTTTAAAACAATCTGTTTCAGTTTGGATTTTGAAAATGAACCAAAAATTGGATTTTGAAAAATGAACCAAAAACAATAAAGATTAAAGAAAAGAAAACTCGGGCATTTGAACATATAACTGGGGATAATCCAGGAGCATGGCTTGAGTTACAAGGTTATGAGCTTGTCAATGTTTTTTCAGGTGCAATAACTTTTTGTACAGGTTGTACATGTTATTTTTGCAATGTGTTTTGAAAGTGTTCTTATTATAGTTTGTCTATGAATAAATGGACAAATTGCGTCCTCATTTAATGTTTTGATTAGTAATTTGTGTGTTGAGTTTGTAGATGCCAGTGTTCACAATTGCTTCTGTTGCTGGATTTGACGGTTCAGTTTGTGTCGAAAAGTTACTGAAGCAGGACAATCCTGATCTTGGATACGATCCAACTAAAGGTTGGTTTTGAAAATAAAGAAAAACAAAACATATACATACATGTGCTGATTTTTTGTAATGAGTTGGACATGATTGTTCTCATCTTTTGTTTACACCAGGTGAATATGTTGACATGATAGCATCTGGAATTGTTGATCCATTGAAATGTACAAACCTTGAATTAGAATCTCTTATGAGGTAATTGTTTCATCTCTTAAATATCTTAATTAGTCCTAGTTATTTGGCATTCCCTCTTATTAGATCTGCATCATCTTCCTTAATTAAATGCGAAAACTTTAACCTTATGTTAATTATCGGGTGTCAAATGGTGGGATCTTACATTTTTTTCCCCTTTTGTGTCATCTCAAGCTTATTCCTTGTCGGGTTCAATTTCTATCGCCCAAATGGAGGATTATAAACATGACATTATATTGATTTGAGAATTTCATATTTGGTTGTCGAAAAGTAAAAATGTTTTATAAATTAAATTTTTTAAATATTATGTTATTTCGATATTATAAATCAAAATTTTTTGAAGTGATTATTTAATTAATTTTTACAAATGTAGAATTCGATAACTTATAATACAAAACTTTTAAGTTCACAATGAATAAAGTACATATATTTTGTAAAAGTTTAAAATGTATACTTATAAAGTAAAATAAAAAACTATTTAAATAATTAATAACCAAATATGAAATGCTTTTTAATTGGATAATTAATTATATAAAAGTTTTTAAGTTCACAATAAATAAAGTACATATATTTTGTAAAATTTTAAAATGTATACTTATAAAATTAAAGAAAAAACTATTTAAATAATTAATAATCAAATATGGAATGCTATTAAAATATTTTTAAGGAATTATTTGTACTAATTCAATTAAAGTAATTTAGGAAAAGTTAATTATTTTTTTTATTTTATTATTAAAAATCTAATCAAATCTTGTGTAGTGCAACAAATGTAAGACAATATTAATGTAATTCAGTCTAACCCTACCGAATACAGTATAAACACAAACTTGCTCTAGCTATAACAAGATACTAAGTATCACTTTTTGTGTAGATTCTATTGTCTGTTTTAGATTCCAGACTGTTGTTACGTCGAGACATTTGCTTGCGAAGAATGGGAAGAGAAAGAACCTCCGATGCTTAAGGATCGGGTCAAGATATTTACTTGCGAACAATGTGAAGAGAAGGAACGTCCGATGCTTAGGGATCTGGTGTTTGCCATGAATTTAGAATGGATTAATGGGTGTTTACTATTGTGAAATAAAATGGATTAGAATTAGTTGTAATGTATTGTGGTAAGTTGTATGAAATTTATACGGTATAATGTTTGGTTTATATTTTGTTAGATTAATATTTTTTAATTATTGAAAATAAAAGCTATTCATTCAGCCACCAATAGCTCCTACCGCAGTTTAATGGTGTAGGACTGTTACCTTACCCCAACGTAATTTGATTCAGTTTTTCTAGAATCTAGAGTTTGTGACTGTTGTTTCAGTAATGCTACTGAATGGCAATGTTATGAGTGTCACAACTTATTATGAATGTTTTTCATATTACGACTTGGTTTCGAGATTTCCGAAAAAGAGTCGATTTCCAACCCTAGAAGTTTTGTAAAACTTCTGTTCAATTTCAACGTTTTTATCTATGAGTTAAATTACCTAAAAAGACATTAATATTTGATAAAACTCTCTTAAATTTAGTTTTCCGAAGATCGAGCTTTACACCTTGTATTTCATGTTCAAAGCCTATTTAGGCATGAAAATTGACGACACTTTTGAGTTGCTTTTTGGTTGGAAGGAGAGGAAGTGGGGAGAGGAAAGTAATTTGATTTTTTTTTTTTTGATTTATATTCTTTGGTTGACTATAATTTATAAAAATTTAATTTTTATCAAAATTTAATATATATATGATGTAGAATTTAGGTTGCAAAAAAAAGAGCAATGAATTCTGATTCCTCTAACATCTAAAATCATTACTTTAATTTATTAACTTCTTTAATGTTATCAAATAATTGTTATTTATAATTTTATTTTATTAATTTAGTATTGTAGATAACTAATTTTATATGAATATAAGTTAAAGTAACGATTTAAAAAATTTAATAAAATCACTTTATTTATTTATTAATTTGCAAAAATAAAAGTATACATTTAACAGTCATCGAAAAATCGTTGCTGCCACTGTTGAATCGCTGCCATGGCCGTTGATATTGGTGCGTGGAGCATGACCGCATGGACCGTTGGACGGCGCAATATCTCTACATTGTCGTAGAGATCAAAAAATGGATTCATTTTCTTCAAATCTAGTTAAAAATGTTTGAAATCTTTTTTATCTTTCATAGATTCGGACAAATATCAAGTATTTCTCACAAATAAATTATTTTAATTTAGAGACTGTCATTTTTTGTTAATTTTCATATAATTCATGAGTTTAAATGAGATGGTACAGTGGTGAAGTATGGTGGCGGCTCAGGTGGCAGAGACTGCGTCTCTACTTCCTTCTTGGTTTTTCAAATAAAATTTTAATTCTTTATATTATGTCATAATTTATTTAGAAATAAAATAAATTAAACTAATTATAAAATAAAATTATGTGAATAAAATTTTTAAATAGAATTTAATTATAAATATAAAAGTATGATTTAAAATATTTTTTTATTAGTTATTTATATAGTATATTAAACAAAAATTATATTTCTGATAAATATTGAAAGTTTAACACTAAAAAGTGAAGTTATTTAAATAAAAATAAAAAAATAATGCATTTCCTTTCTTTGTATAATTTTGTAACAAATCAAATAATAAAAAATTTTGATTTATTGTAGTTAGTATATTGTTTTTCAAATTTCAAATTACGTTTTTTAACTCCCATATATTCAACTTACTAATTAATTCTTTATAATGCACTCTATTTTTCTTTGATAAATAAGCTAGTAGACATTGGAGTTTTTTCAAAATTTTACATAGACCCTTTTGAGATAAATAATATTTTATGTTCAATTCTAAATGTGAAGTAAGTCGCAAGCGGTTTGACTTTATTTATTTATTTTTTTATCGCCATGAAGTGTATACTTCTAACAATAATATATCTAGAAATATCCCTTGATTCTTTATTAACACGATTTCGGATACAACTAATACATTCCAAAATAACCTTTACTCATAACCTTTTTACCTTTGGCTATGAACCACCTTGGGGTTTTGATTTAAAAAAAAAAGGTTGAAATATCTACTGATATTTCTACAAAGAATATTTTATTGAAGGGTTGATTAAGTTATTACTCAATACAATAAATTTAAAATTCGTAAAGGATAAAATTAATTCAGAATCAAACAATTAACAATAATTTTTATGTGGACTTAATGAAATCTTTTTCATGTAGATTTGAAAGGAAATTTTGAGGCATGGGTACATGACTCTTTACATGTAAGACCTATTGTGCATGTAAATTGGATCCTCATTTTGGTCAATCGGCTGTGAAAGTTTTTTCATTTATTTCAAGAATAGGTTGGCTCAACCAACTGCACTTTTTTCGTTATAACTAGGATCAAAAGAGTGTATTTTTCTATAAATTACTTCTGAATAAATTTCAAATCATATTTAAGAACCATAACATTTTGCGATTTATTGATAAATCTATTTTCATTCCCTATCAACCAAACCAGTAATGTAGGATCATTAACATGGTTAAAGCTAAAGTTTGGAATCTAGACACAGCACGGTATTCTTTCTACTACTATATTTTACTATAGAATACAAATGTTTTCAAAATGAATAAAATTTTAATGTACTTTTTCCCATTTCTTCCACTTTCTTCTTCCTTTATTTCCTTACTTTTTTTTCAAACCAATCGCCACCACCTCACAGGTTTTCAAATTCCATAAGTTATAAGCTATGTGCTTGCAATTCTTTCTGGGATTTCATTAAAAATTTTCTTGTTTTCCGTTTATGTAAAATTTTAATTGTCATTTGGAAAAAATCTCTTCTTCGCTATTTGCTCGCAAATTCAGCAATAATTTTTACAGTGATGCGTAAAACTCTTTTAAGCTCCACACTTGTTTAACTAGTCTTAGGGAGGCAAATTCTACATATAGGACCTATGATTCTAAAATTGATACGGAATAGATTATTATAAAAGATTTATTGTAACACCGAAAGCACATACAAAGAATTATCTGAGTTAAAAAAATTTATTAAATAATTGTTATAAGAATTAATAAGGTTGGGCAATAAGAAAACGATTGACGGACAGTAAAGATTTTTTAAACTTATACTGGTGTTTAACGATTACATTTTATTCATGAAAAATGATTTAGGGTTTCTTTCATTATGAGGTGAGGTGTTATCAAAATCCTAAATTTATTTTATATTTAAAGGTTTAATTAAGAAAATGAGTTTTGAAAGGCCTGGTGGTAAGAGCTGCTGTCCTCTAATTTGAAGGGCAGAGTTCGAATGTAAACTGGTCTCAAGCATAGTCTGATTTATAAATATTAGTTATAGCACATCTCTCGAATATTAGTGAAGACTTAAAATCTGAACAGGTGCTCCATAGGAATTAATGTAAACGAATCACAGGCATAATCTAATTTGTAAATACCAATTATAGTCTCGTATTATATAAGTTTTAAGAGTTTTTGAGGAGTACTACTCGATTGTCTTAGTTAACCCAACCCAAATTAACTTAGTGCGTTAAACTCAGCTCAACCAAATATAACTAACCCTACCTAATTTGGTTTTAACTGTTGGTTAAATTATGAAATTTTTTGTCCACCACTAATTATTTGAGTTGTGCTATCGAAAACCAACCTATTTAGGAAAAGATTTTATAAATCAAAATAAAATCCTGTTAGATGACACAATAAAATAGGCCGCCCTATCATTCATGTAGAGTCAATTTTATGTTGTGTCAAATTTAAAATGACTCAAACATGATTTATTTAAAAATTATATCAAAATATTCAAACTTCAACCTGTAACAAAAATTAAACATCAACCGAACAAGATCTATTTAATAATCCAAGTAGTCGTGTCACCTAATATGACAATTCAATAACCTATTTAATATTTATTTAACATGATTTATATCAAATATTGCATTCACACTCATCTAAATAATATTACTAAAATGTGCTTAAAATACAACAGAAACCCCAAGGCAGCATGCTCTTCGTTGAAAAGGTTTACTAAATAAAAATGTTGTGCGAACAAGTTTGGATTACAAATCACTATTGGTACCACATCCCCAATGCATGCCTTTCTTTCTGGTGCTTTTCCTTCCATTGCTAGAAATTCCCTCAAGCTCAGTCAGTGATGCGCAACTCCTTTAAAACCAGGCTACACAATAAACATAAATTAAAGAATGAATTAAAATTATCCTCAGAGAAGATTTTAAATAGTTCAACCAGTTACCTTGCTGCCTCCAGAAATGCTGTTGATATGACTTTCAATGGTTCCACGATCCCATAATTAATCATATCAACATATTCACCTGATATCAAGACATTCAAATTAAACTCACTTCAACAACAAAAACTACATTTATATTTCTTTAGGAAGGGTGATTTTTTTTTTTTTTAAAAACCTTCAGTAGCATCACATGCAAGGTCATGATTCTCCAGCGTTAGTAGCTTGCCTACAAATGAGCTGGCATCCCCAGCATTTGAAGCAATAGTTTGCACAGGCATCTGCAAATGCAGACTAGATTAGTAGCTGGAAGGCTTGTGATTATGATGTACAACCTAAACCAAAAACTCATTGCATCTGTATATATGCATATATGTCTGTGTGTGCGTGTGTTATTATATATGTATATATATTCTGAGTGGATTGCATCAGCAATTCTAAGAAAGTGTAGATAAGGCTAATGCCTCTTAACTTAGGTAATGCATCTAGTTTACAACTAAGCCGGATATAAAATCTAACTTGATAATGATTATATATTTGAGCACATAAGAAAAGAAAAAGTCTTAACAAATTAAGATTATATAAACCATTAGTAACGAGGCCTTTCATCGTGTCAAAAAAAAAAGTTATCACTTTTTCTTTTTTTTTGGGAGGGGAAAACTTAATTCAAAGGAGCATATGAAAATATACACTGTGTGTGTGTGTGTGTATATTTCTTTTGTTGCAAAAGTATCACCCAATACAGAAGTTCAAAAAATTAACATTTAAATACTCTTTTTTATTTTTATTTTTAACTTTCACCAACACCAAGAGAAAAATCAAACCAAACTGAAAAAGGGAAAAAAATACAAGCAAAAATGGGGGCGCAAGGAAGAAGAATAAACATTAAAACGTAATAAGTTAAGGTAGTTGTGTTTGCAGACCGAGTTAATAGTAAAATATACCATATAAAGTGAAAGAGCAACAGCACAAGGGCTTAGAGAATAATTAGGGGTGCAGTGAAAACAGCATAAAGGCTTAAAGAATATAAATTGGGCTGCAGCTAAAATTGTCAATATATGGAAAGGTCGGTGAACTTAACCCACAACTAAGTTCAAAGATTGCATTGACAAGGAACAAACACCTTAAGAGCATTTTGGATTATCTGAACACCAATCTTTTGACTGGAGTTAGTAATTTCCAATTTATCTAGCTCCTTTGAGGCACGTAGTAGCGAAATACCACCACCTGTAAATACATCCAGGCATAAAAAATGTGATTCCTTAATCCAAACAAGATGGACCTAAAACAAATTCTAATATAGAAGGCTTACCAGGCAAAATTCCTTCTTCCATTGCAGCCTTGGCAGCATTTAGGGCATTCATAGCTATTTTCTTCTTTTTTACACACATCTGCTTTACTAGCTCCTCCAACCTTACAATAGAAAAATATCCATCAACACATGATTTTATTCAAAGTATGGACCATAGATATGGCTAAAAGATGACAAGAAAAAACAACTGCAAACTAAATTGCAATTCCAAATAACCAAACCTTTAAAACAGCAAATAACCAATCTTTGTCTGGAATGCACTGAAGTGTGTTTCTCAACTGTAACAGCAGTCGTGCACATGCCCATTTTAGTTACATTTTATTGCATTGAGAAGAAAAAGAAACAAAAGAGACAGGCATTAATGAAACAAGTTAACAAAAGGATGAATGTGTGGAAAAAATACTATAGAGAAAAAACTGACGCAAAGAAAAACAAAAATATATACAGAGCATATAAACCGAACATAACATGCACATCCTTATGAACAAAATCGAAAACGTAATCACTTGCTCTAAAATCATGGGATAAAAACCTGCCGAGATCTTTCTTCTTCAATTTCTTGCATGGAAAGATGACGTCCAAGGACAACAGTTTCATTCTTTGAGACTATAACCTACAACGAAAGAGAGGGCTAAGATATATTTGTTGGAACAAAACCTACTCATGATGTGCTGTCAAAGTCTGGGATTTTACACCAAAGGGGTGGGCATACGTCAGTTAGGATTGACCTTAAACCCAACCCCAATCAAACCACAAAAGTTTAGGATCCAATCCAAACCATTTTAATATGGTTTGAAATTTGGTTTAAATGACTTTGGCACACTCACCCATCATATAACATAATTAAAATAAATTATCAGTTACATTTTAGATAACAAATACATTTTAAAACAATTTTTATTTCATCCAGCAAATTTCTTCGTGGCAACAACTGATTCATGCTACCTTCACTGTGATTTTCCTTTTTTCTGTGGGAAAAAACCAGTGAGGCAACTGCACCTTCTAAAATTAAGTGTTGCTACTGATGCATGCAACCTTCAATGAGCAAAATTTGTATATTTTTTTTTCTGAAGGAAAAACCAGCGGAGGTGACTGCCCATAGGTCGAAGTTTAGTGCCTGTATTGAAAAAGAAAAAAAAAATACTAGCAGGGCAGTCGTCCACACAGTTCTCATTGTGGCCAATGGGTTAAATTGGTTGGACCAAACCCAAAACAAATTTCAATCCAAGCTACCTAATTTGGTTTAAGTTTGGGTGGGGTTAAGGTGGCAATATAGGTCATGGTAGATACGACAGGATTTTTCCGTATTTAGGTTGACAAAAATTGACACAATTAATAATCATGTCATGTCATGTTATGTCAACTCACTCAATAATTGTATCATATGCAAGTGAACTACCCCAATATGTGTACTAGTTTATGATACGAATATATGATTGTGTAATCATGTCGTGTCCACACATTTACCTGTTTCCAACCTGTTTATTAATTTGTCGGTGTCATAATCATGTCTATCTGGTTAATTGAGTTGTATCTCATTAATCTTGTTGCCGTGTGGCCATGTGAATCAAGTAATTGTGTCATGTTGACCCATATATTAAACGGGTCATGTTTGTGTTCAAGGATTTAACATGATTATTACATTGGTCGTATCCGTGTTTGCTTAAATTTGACATGACATAAATATGACACAATTAAATGACCTGCCACCTCTAGTTATGGGTTGTGGCATTTTGCTTATCCCTAGACAATCATGTAGATCTATATCATAAATCACTGATTTTTCTCACCTTGCGGCAATGGCCAAGCACCAATTGGAATGGATGACTCTGGTGGAAGACTACTGATGGATGTTTAATCTTCAAATAATCCTTCTCAGTTATGACCTAAAAAATAAAAACGTATGCATATTGATTTGTCATCATATCATAATGCAAAGCTAGGAGTGCATTTTACCAAATCAACCTACTTTGCCATTCGTGCGAAAGGCTAGTTCCTGCATGTAAGCATTCCTAGTTTCTCCAAATTCGGGAGCTTTGATGGCACAAACCTTTAAACCCACCAAGTATGAATGACATATGAGAGAGCACAATACAAAATAAACTAATAATTGAATGACACATGAAATAGGTTATTGTCTTTTAACTGCTTCAAGAATTGCAAAACATCGAATAACTTCAGGAAGTATTGATGTTTGTCATTTACTACGACATCTTTATGACATCTGTCATTTTATTACACTTGTGTTAGCAACGTTTGTTGACCAGCTAGTTGAATAGTTAAATATCAATTTGCCCTTTAATGAAAATTTTTTGACACAAAAAAAGAATAACATACAAAGCAATACAATATTGGAAATTCATAAAATATAATCTAGCTCAAAATAATCCCTAAGAGCCTATGGATTTAATATTTGACACCTCTATTTTATAATTTTCTTTTCAAGGGAAAAATTGGTATATTTTACGAGATAGTTAACTAGTCAATTAATAGTTATAAAAATATAGTAGTAAAAAGATATAACAATGGTTTTTGTAATCATTTGATATTTGCAATTTCTAAAGCAGTCAAATCATAATAACCTTACGTTCTCTTTATAGCTAAAAACTATAAAGTATTCCCAATTCATTGTAGTGTGGACAAGATTACCTTCATTCCGTCGGACAATTTGCGTGCGAATAGAGTTGATAGGGCATCATCTTCAACACCGTCAGCTACGATTAGTACAGGTTTTCGTCGCTAAGGAAATTCAACAAATTTTAAGTATTCAAAGTAATCTTTTTAGAAAATAATAATTTTTATATTAAAAAACCTTAACTTCCATTTTCAGCATGCAAACCCTCTTACCTTTGTAGCCACCGCCAATAGATTCATGAGAATATTAAAGTCCGAAAGTTTTTTTTCATGGAGTAAAATCAAGGGATTTTCTAAAACCTGGAAAAAATTAAACTATTTCAGGAACATCAATGATAATCCAGCACTATATCTTCGAGGCAAAACTTTTGCATTCATAATTAACTCATTACCTGTGTACCAAATAAAGAACCACCAGAAGCCAAAAATAAACACCCAGTAATTCATTGATATGTTCAAACAAAAACACATTGTTTTTCTTACACATATTTGTTTCTTCCTATTTGTGATGAAGTAAGAAGACATATAGCCCCGATTCAGCTTCATTCCTGAAAAAAACTCCAATTCAACACATGGTGTTTTACCATCCTGTAAGAGTTTTGAGGAAGAAAAGGATCAAACATTACTAGATATCTGAATGAGACAATAAATTTTATGCAAATTAAAAATTCATGATCATAATAGAAAAAGAGTTGACTTATAATGGATCCAAAAGAACAAACTGAGAGGCTAACCCAAGAAAAAAAAAGTAAATAAAGCCTTTAATAAAAGCTACATCCTCCATAATTTATTGTTTAAACATAACTAAAAAATATTATGAAGACAAGAAATACCAACAGCGATAAGGTGCTGGACAGAAATGAAAGAAGGATAAGAAAACAACCAACTTACAAAGATCATAATAGGACCATCGTTTCCAACCTCCTTTATAGCCTTAGCTATGAGATCACCAATCTCTTTGTCCCCATTTGCTGCTATAGTTCCGACCTTCATGAAAAACAAGATCATACCTCACTAACACGTCAAATTAATCACTTGTCTATCTCTGCTGCAATCCTCTAAAATTATAAATTAAGCAAAACTCAGAAGGTGAACCTGTGCAATTTCTTCATTTGTTCTGACCATACGTGCTCTGCTTCTTAAGTTTTCTGACACAAACCTAGTTGTCATCTCAATCCCTGCTCTCAACTCCTTGGCATTCACTCCTGCAGCCAAGGCCTTGAGTCCGTCATTATAAATTGCTCTGGCCAGGACCGTTTTATATTTGATGCCTGCAGAAAGATATATAAAACTTCATATGAATAATTATGATCAGATTCTACGAGAAAAAATAATAAGCGTAACAAAAACAGTTATGCAATTGAGAACTTTCCTAATTCAATGCCATCTTTGGCAGCGTAGCTTCTGCTACAAATCAATCTACTGTCATTCTGATTTAAGGAAAAAAAATCCAAAATTTTCCATTAAATTAGTCAAAAAAATCAAATTAGAAAGTAAAACAAAAATAGAGAGATTCTGCATCTCACCGTCAGGAATCTGTTACTTGCCAACCTAATTAAATTGACATGAAAAAATAAAATAGCAAAATACGTCAGAAAAAGTTAGAAAAGAAAAAAAAGAAAAGATGGGACTTTTGGAAATTATCAGCAGAGTAATATTCAGAAAGCGCATACCTGACTCTGGAGGCGAGGCAAGAGGCAATTCGGAACATGGTTATGTGGCTATGAAACTTTTCAGCGAGAGCTTTGTACGCTTATGTAATAGGTATTTCCGGCGTGCTTAACCCAACTTCAAAAACCCCTGGATTTTGAGGGATTTGTCACTTGGTTGTTAGTCTCTTGGGCCCTGTCATAGACACAATGGCTTTACAACCCAAACCCAACATGGAAGAACCAGGTAAGCCATACGAATTTGGACACGTCAACAATTGACCAACCACTAGAATTTTGAATTATTAGGTCAATATCTTTACGGGAGGGCTACCTTACAGTTTGCTGTAAGGTGCGCCCTCACAATAAACAGTATTGTGATTATAGGGTTAAGTGGGAGTCACAAATAGCGTGAGGGGCTGTTAGTTACATAATCTGTATCTGTACACATCATCGAGTACATGCTAAATTCGTAATAGATTCCTGCTCAGTGCCATAAAGCCGTGACATGACATGGAGTCCTAAGGAGCATAATTCCAATAATGGAGACAAAAGGCTGTGGCTACAATACAACGATTAAAATCTCCTCAATAGTGCATAAGGTGTTTGTAAATCATTGGATTCAACTTATTTAAATTAGGGTGGGTATCGGTTTAGTTTTAGAATAAATTAAAAAATTTAGTTTTGTTTGGATTGAAAATTTTAAAAAATTAAAAAATATTTATGAAAAAATCGAATCGAAACTAAAAGTTCGGTTCAGTTCAGTTTCGGTTTTTCGATTCAGTTTAACAACTTTTAAGTTCTAACATCCACATACTTCTCAACTTAAATCTACACAAATAAAATTGAAATGAGTAAAATAAGCATAAATATAACTATAAAATTAATATATTAAATTTGTATAAGTGAAAAAATGATACCTATTATTCTAAAAACATCACTTAATTATCAATTGATCCTCCCTTACTTGTGCTAGTAATGGTCTCACAAATTCTACAAAGAAATAAAATTAATGTATGAGAACAATATTTATAATAATGAATACTACAAATAAATTATTCAAATTACAAAGTGAACAAATTATGTTATTATCTGCTTCAACAACTTCGGTTTCTTGCTCGAGTGTAATCTCCGAAAAGAGTTGATTGAAACCAATTTTGAGTGTAAATTAAGGACCTAACTATTTTAGGAGTCAAAGAACTCCTAAATGGGTCGAGACCCTCAGTGCTAAATGCCAACTCTGAAGCAACGGTAGAAACTAGAATTGCGAAAATATCATTGGCAATTTGAGACAATTGTATATCTATGCCAATTTAAACTCCACCAATTCAAAATATCAAAATTGTCACCTATCATTTCTGTTTTATCTGACAAGTATCTTTCAACTTTATTTTACCCACCATATCCATCTTGTGTACTAACTTTCATCTTTTTATATTGTGCAAAAGGATCAAGAGAACTAGAGTCAGCACATTCACTAATTCCACTAGTTTGAACCATGCAACTAGTCTTAACAATATTGTTTGGATCACCAGAATTGTAGCTTTGATAAAGCTTCATCATTAACTCTTTAAAGCTATTACACAACTCCTCAACCTTCTTAGTTTCATGCAAATCGTTAAAACACCATGTAACAAAGTCCATTTTACATCGAGGATCAAGTATTCGTCGCTAATATCAATAACATGTTGACCTTCTCTAAATTATCACCCCAATATTTGGCAAATTTTGTTATTATAGGCTTAACCATGTAACTTAGCAAAACATCATCACTATCATTAAGAGACTTCAAATGAATATAAACTTTTCACATCTCATTCAAATAATTATTAGCAGTCACAAATTTAGAACTACTAAATTTTAAGGTCACATCATAAAAGATGGATAGGAATTTGACTAACCTTCTTGCATTGTCTCATTCTTCTTCCATCATCTCCGAACCAGTTAACATAATGGCCATCTTCATCTTTCAATCTATCAAATGCTTTTTCAAATTTCAATGCAGATCTCAACATTAAGAATGTTGAATTCCACTTAGTCGGCACATCTAATACCATAAACCCATTATACGAAATCTTTTCCGCATCAACACACGCTTTGAACTTTTGTAACCTCGATGGGGAAGACCTAACATATTTTACTGCATTGCGAACACTATCAATTGATGTCTTTACCACATCCAACCCATCCTTCACAATCAAATTTATTATGTGTGCTGAACATCTTACATGTAAATACGAACCATTTAAAACTAATGAATCTCGACTCTAATTTCCTAACTTCTTCTTCAAATAATTAACCGCTTTTTCATTAGCACTTGTATTGTCCATAGTAATCGTGAATAAACTTTCAATACCCCAATCAATCATACACTTCTCGATGAGCTTCCCAATAGCCTCTCCTTTATGACTAGAAATAGGTGCAAAACTAAGTATTCTCTTATGCAACTCTCATTTTTTGTCAATAAATTGGGCTGTTATCACCATGTAGTTACACATCTGAATTGAAGTCCAAGTATTCGTAGTGATACATATCCTTTGACGACTTGCACTAAACATACTTTTCAATATCATCTTCTTATTCTCATATAATTGAAGAATGTCTTTTGTAATTGTCCTCCGCGATGGCACATCAAATTTTGGACAGCAATAAGCCATAAACTCCGAAAACACCTCTGCCTCCACAAACTTAAAAGGCAACTCATCTTCAATAATCATCTTTACAAGTGCTTTCCTACAAGCCTCTTTACTGAAACTTACAGAAACAAGCTTAGCCTTACCAACACCTTTTTCACGAGCTAAAGCACTTTGATTTTCATCAATTTTTGGCTTCATTTTTTTATACATAGGACAACGTATATTCAAATGAGTTCTCAAGCTAGAAGTTCGTTAAATACTTTCACATGCATACTCCTTCTTACAATATCTACACTTCGCTTTTTTTTCCTCCAGGTAGTTTCAAAAACGATTCCCAAATATTTGATCTCAAACGTCTACCTCCTCTTTCATTTTGAACACCATCCTTAAAATCGTCTTTCATAATCTTCTCTACATCATTATTATTTTCTTCCATATGCACACAAACCTTACTGCAATCAATGTATAATAAATAAAAAAATAATAATTCTATAAATTATTAATTAATATTGTTATTATTTTACAGCAAATCAATTAATTAAATCTCAAATACCCTTCAACCCATTTTGAGATTACTAATATACTCATGTAAAAGTTTAAGGTTTTAGAAAAAAAGAATAATAAAAAAGAAAAAAAAGTAAAAATGTTGATTTAAATAGCTTAGAAGTCAGAACCCAAAAACCAAAATACTATTAATCTATTATCCTCTCTATAATAAAAAAACACACACACATGAACAAATTTTAAGAGACAGAGAGGGAAAAAACACAGCAACAGAAACAGCGGAAGAAAAATAAAGAAAATGGGAGGAGCAGGAAGAGATGACCTTCGTATATGACCTTCGTATAAGCTGATCACACCAAACCCACCTTCGTATAAGCTGATCACAGATGACCTTCGTATAAGCAGGAAGCAGCAGATCCAACAACAGTAGCAGCGATAGCCACATGACGAAGCGAATAGCCGACGACAACACCAACAGCAGCGATAGCAGCGAGCAGTGCCAAAAGCAGAAGCAACAGCGGTGACAAGAAGCGAGAAGCAGCAGCAGCAAGCACATGAAGCGAAGCGAGCAGCGGCAAGCATGGAAGCGAAGCGGCAGTGCAGCGACGCAGGTTTAGCGTTTGGGATCTAGGGTTGGCGGATTGTGAGTAAAATGTGTACATATAGGTTAGTCAAAATTATGAAAATGCCATTGGTTTTAGTTCGGTTCGGACTTTTTATTTTTTGAACCGAAAACCGAACTAAACTATACGGTTCGGTTTGGATTTTATTTATTCAGTTTTTTTATTTAAAAAATACCGAACTCGGACTAAACCGAACCGAATCGAAAAAACCGAGTTTCGATTCGGTTACGCTCGACTCTAATTTAAATTCAACAATGGCTTTTAAATAAAAAAATGAATTAAAAAAAAAAGAGGGCAACCGGTTGAAATCAAAATATTTTCTCTCACCTTAGGCATAAAATCATAAAACTAAAGTCTCTTCTCTCTCCCTCTTGATCGCTGCACTCTTCCTAAGTATCGGCCTTTCTTTCACGATCACGGTTAGTCTACCTCTTTTTCTCCCCACCCCCTTTATCTCTCGCTTTCTCTCATTTTCCGAGTTATTTTGCTACTATTTTTAGATTTTATTTCTTGCTTGTTTTATGGTTTGATTTGTTACTATTTCTGGGTAAATTTTTGTTATTTTTTAGGCTTGATTTACTACTCTTTCATTTTCAGCTACATTTGGATTTGTTTTACTAGTGTTTTTGGGTTAAATTTATTGTTGTTTCTAGGTACTTTTTCTTTTATTTCTAAGTAATTTCTAGGCAATTCGAATGCTTTTATGCATTAGCTTTTATTTTTTAGTATATTTCATCATTCATGTCTATCTATTGGCTTATAATCTTGACAATGTTTGTAATTGATGGGTTTGAATGATATAGTTTATATTTTTGGTTTGCTAAAAAAATTTACTGTTCTACTGATGTATTTTGGTTAATAAATTGTTAAAGTAATTACTTGCTCGGATAATTGTTCTCTAAATGTATTTGTCAAAAATATGTTTATTTACTTAATCTTGTATTATAAACTTTTGGTAGGTTTTAAGTTCTGTAGTTCATTCAGTTAAACTTCTCTTTTTGATGATTTATTGAGTGGAACTTATCTGGAAATTTGATTGGAGCGATGAGTTTTGATGACTTTATGGAGTGATACTGATTTGGTAATTTATTGAGAGTATTGAGGCTAATTGGCTATGATAATAAATTATAATTAGCTAGTTATAATAAGAAAATTGTTAAGTTGTATGTCATTGTTGCCTTGTAATTTGTTTCAATCATTTTGTTGATGGTTTTTTGTTAGTAAATGTGTTTTCTTTTAAACTGCTTTATTATACCTTTTACAAAAAAACATGGAAGTTGTTGATATAAAAGAAAAAAGTCAAAAGAGAAGCAGAAAAAGAAAATGAGCAAAAAAGAATGGAGGCTATATTATTTGTAAGTAAAAATTATATGTATTTGTGTACCTATTATATTTAAAAAATTATATGTATTTGTGTACCTATTATATTTAAAAGATTAATTGTTATTATTAATGTAACTTAAAATATTAATGACAGTAAGGCAAAAGCAAAACGACTAAAGCTTTTGGGGGTTGATAAAGTGGATAAAATTGTATGTAATCTAACTAAAACATAGTTTAATTTTACTTACCTAAAGTAGTATGCTAGTGAACACGTATATATTATCATTATTGCAGGTTAGAGCTAAGATTGCTCAAAATTAGAATAAACTAATACCTAAGGAGAGGCATCAGTAGATGATGAGTAATATGAATGAGGAGTCTACGTCAAATATTGGTGAAAATAATGGTGCAAGGACAAATATGGAGGAATCTGATGAGGAGAAGGATGATGGTGGTAACCTTCTATTTCGATGTCGTGTAGCTTATTTCTTAGAGGTTGTTTCATCTTTCTCAATTAATCAACAAATAATAGTAGAAGAATTTGGCTTTAGAAGTCTACTCAACCTAAGATGTGGGCGTCTAAGACAAAAGTTATGTGCAGGCTTAGTTGAATAATATGATGTAGCTAGACAAAGCATAATTCTACACAGGAAAGAATACAATTTAAGTTCTATAACTTTTGCAACTATAATGGAGGGTTAGAGATGGAGATACACGTATGGACTTAAATGACCATGCAGTTGATATAACTTATTTGTGTGCTATGTATAATAGTGGACGTAGAGGAATTCATATAGCAGAAGTGAAAAAAAAGAAGCTAATGAGCAGTACAAGTTTTGATGATGAATTGAAGATACTTTTTAGTCTTTTTGTGTTGCGAACCATATTATTCCCATAACTGCAATATACATTAATATGTTGTATCTTAGTGTACTGAAAAATACAAGTTCAATTGGAGAAAAAAATTAGGCTATTTGGTGCTTTACTTTTTTATGGGAATGTGTGCAAAAGTTTAAAGAGAATAAAATGATCTTTGTTAGTGGCTACATTATTTTCTTAAACATATGTTAAATAAAAAAAATTAGTTGTAACATTAGTTTTTTACTTGTTTCTTACAATTTGGTTATTTCAGTTTATAACCTACGTACTTTGCCATTGATGCACGGATGTTCTACTTGTCTGCTTGGTGTATATAATCGACCTTCTATTGATCGAACAATGGTCCGGTCGATGTATGGAATAATTATGAGATTTGACGATTCATGAAATGGCAAAAAAGGCTTGGTGGTCTCGAAAGCAATAAGGTATAAAGTATATATTAATGATAAATTTAAATTGTTTGTTATTTTATTGAAACCAATATGCCATTATTTTGTACTAAATTGTAATTGCTTTATGAACTATTGTAGGTTTCAATGCGTGACCTTGATCATCTTCATAATCCTGAACAAATAGAACCCCATAGGCAGAATAACGTTAATACTAATGCTTTTCAACTAGTAATGGAAAGGTTTGGGGCATGCTTCAACTAAAACAAAGAGTCGTTCCAAACCATTGACAAAAGATTGGAAAACATAGAAAAATTATTGGGTGAATTTACATCAAATTATCATGGAGGATCGACTAAAGAACTATTTTCCCCTGATCCACCTTCAAACATGAAAAGTGGAAACCCTACATCTCATAATGGAAAAATAATGTCAAAAGCTAAAGGAAAAATGATATTGGTTAGTGATGATGACACTGTGGATCATCGAGTGAAAGTAGGTTTGCAAGCCTTCGATACCATGTTGGGTTGTATTGGGGATCATCGTAGAGTTTGGCGAAACTCTCGTTATTCATTTCGGTTTGATGGAGGTCATATTCCCAATGTGACACCGATACTCCGAGATGAAATAGAGGTTTGTTTATGCAATCTTTAGTTCTACATTAATTTGAATGATTATTGTTTAATTTTGATACTGAACTTTTAAAGGATTTGAGCGAACCAATTGGGAATAAGCAATAGTTTCAAAACCATCACTAATATGAGTATATCGATAACACGACCAACAAGGAGCATAAGGTCTAGACGATACCAACTTTCTCCTTATGATAAAGTGTCTCGAAGAGCAAAGGCTAATTTTAAAGCTGGTCCTTTACATGTAAATATCCCTCTGTCTCTTGACTAGCTAAAGCTCATTTAATATACATTTAATAGAGATGGTAATAGAAGGTACTTTTAGTCAATATGGATATATTTTTTATTCCCTTGTACATATGTATTGATTACGTAATACTTCATTACTTATCTATGTTTTCAATGAAGTCATTGTCTCCATTAATGATCAATTTATCTCTACGAATAGTTTCATTAGCCTTTTGCGTAACACAGCTCTAAATGGAGAGGTATGTGGTGTATTGCGACTGACACTGACTTTACATATTATGTGTTTGGTGGTGTTATTGTCAGTCAATATTAAATTATAATTCACCTTACGCTTGGTGAACGGGCTAAAGCCGATGATGAATCAATCAATTGGTATTTACCAACACTATATGCGATAAGTATCAAGCTAATTTTTTTAATGTTAATTAAAGTCATTGTTTATCTCTAGTAATATTTTAGTTGTTTACTTATTATTATTTTGTAGCAATCAACACTTCATCGTTGGAGCTGAAATGGATGGTTTTGCACAAGTAACCGGTGTTGGAAAATCTTTTATGACACACTTTGGAAGGTGCCGAAGGTTATTTTTTAAACAATTGACTGATTTATTTTTTACTTACTTTAAAACATCTTATATTTAAAAGGACTGAATTGTTTCTTTTCAGATTTATGTTCCAATAAATGATGGTGTCTTTCATTGGTTCTTGTTTATCATGAACATGAAAGAAAGATATGATAAGGTTTGAGATCCTCTTCACGATGGTCGAAGTAAGCGAAAATGTGAGCTACAAGTTGAACGCATAGTATGTTTAACTTTCGTATATGTATTCTTAAATTTCTTATATATATATATATTCATTTATCAAATTTGGAATTTTATTTACAATTTGGCAGTTGCATTCTCTTGATTCCATATTTCATTCTAAATTGCTTTGAAATGCCAAGCCATCAACAAGGTTCATTTGGTTCCCTATCCACTCCGGTCGGGAGTTCAAAACAACAAATGAGTTTGATTGTGGAATTTATGTCATTAAATTCTGATGATTCTAGGGCTCATTCCCAACAAGTAATATATGGTAAAATTTAAAAGTTTAAAATTTGAATTTTAACTTATTGTCACCTTATTGTTGTCATCAAGAATTCGGACTTATAATACTATATTTTTCTTTCATAAATAATTCTCAAAATGCTCGTGGTAGACTAGCTATTCAACTTATAAATTCTACTTATAATGAAGTACGAGGTCGATTACTCACACAAGTAAATATAACATTTGAGGAACATACTGCCCAGGTTTTAGCCTCTACGCAGAAGGTGAACACGTATAAACCATGTACGAAAGCTCAAGGGAAAAGCTAGAAAAAAATACAAAAGGATTACGAGCATAGATCCAACAAAAAATTGTTTGTATAGATGATAGGTGTTGTTCATGAGATTTTTGTAAAATTCATGTAATTGATAGTTCATTTATTGCAGAACATTTATATATTGACTTTTGTAGTATGAATTATGCATAATTGGAACTCTCAACTTTGTTGTCTCGGGTATATTGAGACTTTTTGTTTAATCATTATTGTGTGCTTATATGGTGTGTATTTTTAAGAAAAAATATACATAGTGATCGACGTTGCTTTGTTGCGAATCCATGTTTAGTGGCAAAATTTTTCCAATAATTTGGTAGGCGAATGATTTCAAAATTTATCCATTGTTGATGCAGCAGATTCAAATCATCTTTTAAGATGATTATGCACAAATTCCAGAAATAAAGCGGCTAGCTGCTTTATAGCTGCTATGATTTTGGAATCTGTGAATCTGAATGTTTGCTTTGGCGGCTAGCCGATTGATAAAAGTGGTTAACTGCTATGTTTTTGGAATATCAGAATAATAAAAATGTTTGCTTTATCGGCTAATCGCTTATATAATCGGCTAGCCACCATGTTTCTCTAAAAATTCATCCAAATGTTTGGTTAAGCGGTTAGTCGATTATATAAGACGGCTAGCCATTAGCTCTCAGTTATTTACAACTTCTTATATTTCTAAGTTTACAACTAAGCGGCTAGCCGTCTGATAGTAAGTGGCTAAGCTGTTATGTCTCGAGAAGAATAATTTTAACGAGATGGTTACCTACTTGATTAAAGTGGCTAGTCGGTTATGCAAATTTAAAACCCTATTAAACTTCTTCTTCATCTTTCAATAGCGGCGATCACTTTCTCTCTCTAACCCATTTTATCTGTCTCTTTTTCTCTCATAATTTTACCATTTTTCACACGAGTTCTTGCTAAAATCACACTCTTTAATCACTTTTCACTCATCCAACTCCATTATTTCACTCATTAAATACAAAATCTTCTTAATTCTTTAAAATACCTCAAAATTCAAACCCTAGAATTTTATTTTCTTCCAACTTAATTTTTACTATGCACATACCTCATTTTGAAAAAATTAACTCCATACATGCTCTCCACTCACCCTATAGACCATTTTAACCAGTTTTATATTATTTTTTTTGAATAAAAATTCTTGGACCCAAATTCTTTTGACAAGAGCATATGGTGAGGACCAAGCAAACTACCCGAAAGTAAAAGGAACCTACCAAAGATGCTCCAGAGTTCTTTGCTTTACATTTCTCTACCCGACTATTATGGAAACGTTACTCCGAGCGATTCATGACTAGGTCAATAATTTCCTCTTATTTCATTAAATTAGATTTTTGAATCATTTAGTGATTAATGATAAGACGCTTAGGGTGATATGGGACTTAAAATTTATTGACTCTTGGGGAACCCATTTACCCCAATTTGATAAAAGTTTTCTATTCGAATATGTTGATTTCTTTAAGTAATGATAATAAGATTTTTACTAATATAGGTGGGGTGCAAATTGCTTTTGATGTTGGGGAACCGAATAAGATTCTTAGAATTCTAAATAAAGGGTTCCAAGTGTTTACGTTTAAGTAGAAAACAGAAAAATCATGGTACAATGTCATAGATCTTGTGCAAAACATATGTAGGAGATTTGATTTATCGAATTATTTTTGTGACGCTTCATTTAAAGTGCAAGCGCTACCCTTTTATGTTCGAGTCTTGCATAGTATCATCTAGCACTTTATTAGCCTTAAGGAAGGCCATTTTGATTAAGTTACCCAATAAGATGTCTGTTTGTTGGATAACCTCTTGTTGGGTAGGAAGATAGATATTTAGTACATTATTATTTAACACATGCTTAGAGCCCTTGATACCAAACGTCGATTTCTTCCCTATGGTATTATCATCACCGTATCCTTAAGCACTTCAATGTCTCTATCATCGAGCCTCTTGTTGATGACTTTAAAGAATTAGAAGAGGAGATTATAACTAGCCTAGGATTCGAGTGGAATGTGAACTATGATGTATGGGCGAAGAATCGAATATGAAGAATAAGTCTCATCGAGAAGGCTTCTACGGACCATCTAATCTTCAATGATGTGACTCTTGCTAATCGGTTTCGACCTTCACATATACTTGCGAGGAGCGGCTCGTTCTCGTGCTCTACTTGCTTGAGTGTTCTTGTGCTCCACCTACTCGAGTGTTCTCGTGGTACCAATGCTCAGTCATTTTCTTCCATTGAGGATTCACTACGGTAGCTACTATTCGAGGTTCGATCCATGTCCATCTTGTTTGCCTCATTTTAGTCGAGAAACAACATCTTCGTTGAGCGAGTAACAATGATTTTTGACATGTAGCAACGTCTCTTTGCTTAGCAATAGCAGATTCGGATGGCCATCGACTTATCTTTAGCCAACTCGGTCTTTTTCGGGCTCATCAACATACTTGCAGCCTCCTTCTCCTCCTCATCAATGACTTGGTCTTATTTTTTTTTGCTCTTTTGTGACTTATAGAATCTATTTGTTTTTCTTTTATTTATTTTATTATAAACATTATGGATGATTGATGTATATTTGGAAAGTTTTTTTAGTTACTAATCATTTTTTGATGGTTGTATGATTATTGGATGTTTGTGTATGGTTAATGGTTGATGGATATTGTATGGCTGGTAGATGATGGAGTTGTTTTTGTATTGTTGGTGATCAGTGGGAAAAAGGGGGCATGTATCTTGAAGTGTTTTCAAGTCTAAAACTTTCAATTTAAAAATATTTGAATTTTGTAGATTATGAATAAGAAATTTGAGAAATTCAGAAACTTTGACTGATTTCAGAAGAATATAAATAATCTAGGGCAACCCTGATTAATGGTGAGAAAAATTTTGGTTGGAATGTCAAAAAACTGTAAAAGAAATTTGTTCAGATAACGATTAATTGGCTGATTCACTAGACGAACTGCACTGCTATACATTTTTATTTTGAAGACCGGAAAGTTAGCACTACACGAGAAACACAATGACTAACCTAGGTTGAGGTATATTTTGAGCTATTATTTTGGTATATCTACAAAGTATAAATTTTTATTGTAAAAATATGTGTTTTTTGTGAAGTTTTTTTGACTTATTTAAAAGTTTGTGAACTTGCTTAATATAATAAACCGATGCATAATATACATCAAAGGTTAAAAGTTCTCGCACGGCCACAAATTACAGTGCGTATTTGGATATAGAGGAAATGCAAAGGTATTCCTTCCTAGTGCTTGAAATATTTATGAATTATTCTAGAAATAATCATTACAATATGAGAACTTGAGAACCACTCCCACATTCATTTTGGTTTTGAAGTCCATATATTATTGAATGATAATTGTTCACCTGAGGGAGGAAAGAAAGAACTACCCTTACCATCATTTTGACTAACATTGGCTTCATTACTCTTGTAAAAACTCATGAATGATATGAAGTTTAGTTGGCATAAAATAAAAAATGCTAAATAAGAAAGAAAAAGCAGGAAGTTACCGTTGTCGTTGGTGGGAGTAGGACAACTTCCGAGTTGTATGACCAAGCTCCCTACAAAGTCCACACTTGTTGTACGATGGAATTTCTTCTTTTTTTTTTTCTCTTATTTGAGCAACTTTGGTTCGTACTACTTACGGATCTAACACCCTTGAATTTCTGGGTCGAGCATATGCAAAACATCGTTTGCTAAATCTTTTTCTTCTAAAATGTTATTGAAATTTTATGTCAATTGATTAATCTCAGCGACAACCACTTTATATGCGCGCTTATTTTTGCAATATAGAAGCACATTTTATTACTAGCAGTAGATAAAGCACTAAATCTAGCATGCTCGGAAGCCTCATTGCCAACTTCTGACAGAGGTAAGTTGCAGGAGGTATAATCCTTGCCCTTTTTTGTCCATTGATAAAGAATCATATTATCAAGAATTTTTACAAACTCTTCCACTTTCATGACATGAAACATGTGTTGACATGGGATTCCAACTCAATCCATTATTTAACAAGAACATTCTATTTTATTATTATATTTTTTATAAACCACTGTTTATTTGAAGTAAACATTGCAGTAGTGGATATTAGTGCAATGAAAGCCTTCAATCAGAATTAAAGTGGGTTCTTCATGAATTTCTTCCCTAATCCAATGGAATACCCTATTTGGAAAAAAATATTTGTAGCATGCTTCTTAAGACTGCGTAAGTGTGTGGTCAATACAGGAGTATTATCTTTAGTTTGGAACTCATCTTCTATTTCTGTGGCACGAATACTACGGAGTGCATGATCAATTTGTAGGATGAACTCATACAATTTCAACCTACTCTCATACCAGCAAAAAATCTTTGCTTTAAGATAAGCCTTAGCCCATTTGTGTCGCTTTGAATACAATTTTTTACCCAAGCATTATTGTGCAGCTCGCACTAGTCCAATAATGCAAACCACTATTGGTTAAATTCAATTATACTCATTCTTGTCAGCATAAGATCACGAAATCTATGAGTGAATGCTTCATTTTTTATATTTACTTGTGTATTTCTCTAAAAATACCAACAATAAAGATGGTAGGTAGATCTAACAAAAATTGTTTTAATTGCCTTTGGCATTGCCTTGTTACCATCAATAATTACGGACTTTGAATTTTGGTTACCTATGGCAAATAAAAAAGTTTGGAGTAGTCGTGTGTATGATTTGACTGTCTCATTTACGAGTAGGGCAAATCCGAATACTGTAGTCTGCCTATGATGGTTGGTCTTAATAAGGGTCACAAGTAGCTTCTGAAATGCATTAGTTTTGTATGTCACATCAAATGCCAACACATTACTGAAGCATTCATAGTCATACTGCGTGCCATATAGTCGGTCCGAAACAAGTTCCTCGACCTATTCTCATTGTCTAATGTGTACTCATGATATAGCGCCATGATCATTGTCAGCTTTTGTTGTAAAATATGCAATAGTTATCGCGAAATCATTGTCACCAAATTCGTCACGTCTACTTGCATATAATTTATTCTGCAAATCCTTAAGTTTGAACCTTAGATTTTGTGAACCACCAACTTGATCAGCCCTGTAATCCATAACTTAACAAGTCTTCATGCCAACATGCCTCAATGCCTTAGCTTGAGCAATATCGCTTTCACTAACATGTCAATGTGAATGAAGGAGATGTACTTCATTGGAAGAAATCAATTGATGATTATGCTCATCTCTGAATTTTGTCACAATATACTTGCCACTGGACTTATTATAATTCACTCTGAATGAAGCTTTACAATCCGTGCATGTTATTGGTTGTGGTTCTTGTAGTCTATCATCATTTGGAAATAATTTCTCAGCCCTAAACCATTCTAGATTACAAACCCACCAATTTATTGTAGTTTGTTCAGACTTCGCATGGTGAAGCTCATTTTTCTCACACTAAAACCGATCATTCTTGAATAATTTGTGTACCATGCATTTGCATCCTCTACTGAATCGAAATGAGCCCCAAGTACATTTGATGAATGTAACTTGATAGTAGCAGATGAAATACTAATATATAAATCCTATAAAATAATAATATGAAACATAGATATAAAAATAAAAAACAATGACGATGGGTATATAAGTAGAGAATCATATCACACACCATAAATCTTGAACATTTCTTATTTATTTATAAGAAAAAACTAATCTAATGCCTTAAATATTTTACACAATTCGTTAAATTGTGTATTTTCATCATTCTAAATGCCTATGATAATATACTTTTCATAACGCAAATAAAAGAAAAGAAAAACAATAACATGGGCAAAAAAACTCAATTGAGAAGGGAGTAAACCAAGGGTTTTACTCTAAAACACTTACCTGTTGAGCAACACTGGAAGCTTTCATCATCCCTGAAGTGCAATTCCAGTAGCGATGATGATAATGCATAACACAAGTAAAAGAAAAGAAAAAGAATAATATGGGAAAAAAACTCAATTGAAAAGGGAGTAAACTAAGAGTTTTACTCTAAAACACTTACCTGATGAGCAACACTAGAAGCTTTCATCATACCTGAGGTGCAATTCTAGTAGCAATGACGATAATACATAAGATTGGACATAACTGGTGAATGAGTTATAGGGGAAAGAGGATGACTCTTAAGATTTATTATAATAATAATTAACTAAAAATGATAAAAATATAAATAACTTAATTAATGAAGGGACAATGGCATAAATTGAAAATAGGGTGAGTTACTATAAAAGCCATAATGAATGTACTATATTAGTAGGTAAAAAAATGTGGGGTGCTTAAATAATTAAGACATTAAATATGGAACAAAGAACATGAAATATATTATACAAATCATACAACAATAAACACAAAATATGAGTACCTCTGTAACAGTAAACATAAAATATAAAACATGAAACTATTAACTCATAATATGAAATTTGAACACAAACATGAAATGGGGTATAAAAAGAAAAAACTTAGCGGTGTTTACATAATTAAAACGTAAAAAAAAAAGGAACAAATCACACGAAACATTTTACACAAATCATGCAACAATGAACACAAAACATAAGTACCTCCAGTAACGATGAAACATAAAATATGAAACAATTAGCTTATAATATGAAATTTGAATACAAACATGAAATGAGATATAAAAATAAAAAAAACTTGAGAATGTTTCCATAATTAAGATATGAAACATGAAACAAAGGACATGAAACATTTTACACAAATCATGTAACAAAGAACACAAAACATGAGTACCACGGTAACAGTAAACATAAAACATAAAACATGAAAATATTAACTTATAATATGAAATTTAAACAAAAACATGAAACGAGGTATAAAGAGAAAAAAAATTAGGGGTGTTTGCATAATTAAGATATAAAATAGGAAAAAAAGAACATAAAATATTTTAAACAAATCATACAACAATAAACACAAAATATGAGTACCTCTGTAATAGTAAACATAAAATATAAAACATGAAACTATTAACTCATAATATGAAATTTGAATACAAACATGACATGGGGTATAAAAAGAAAAAACTTGGGGGTGTTTACATAATTAAAACGTAAAAAAAAGGAACAAATCACATGAAACATTTTACACTAATCATGCAACAATGAACACAAAACATAAGTACCTCCGTAACAGTAAACATAAAACATAAAACAATAAACTATTAACTTATAATATCAAATTTGAACACAAACATGAAACGAGGTATAAAAAGAAAAAACTTGGGGGTGTTTCTATAATTAAGACATGAAACATGGAATAAAGGACAAGAAACATTTTACACAAATCATGCAACAACGAACACAAAACATAAGTATTTATGTAACAGTAAACAGAAAGCATAAAACATGAAACTATTAACTTATAATATGAAATTTGAACACAAATATGAAACAGGGTATAAAAAGAAAAAACTAGGAGGTGTTTGCATAATTAATACATGAAATAAGGAACAAAGGACAAGAAACATTTTACATAAATCATACAATAACGAACATAAAACATGAATACCTCTGTAACAGTAAACATAAAATCTAAAATATAAAACTATTAACTTATAATATGAAATTTAAACAAAAATATGAAATGAGATATATAATGAAAAAACTTAGGGGTGTTTCCATAATTAAAACATGAAACACAGATTAAAGGACGTGAAACATTTTACATAAACATGTAATAAAGAATACAAAACATGAGTACCTTGGTAATAGTAAATAGAAAACATAAAACATGAAGCTATTAATTTATAATATGAAATTTGAACATAAAATGAGGTATAAAATGAAAAAATTTGGTGGTGTTTGTATAATTAAAATATGAAACAGGGAACAAAGGACATGAAATATTTTACATAAATTATGCAACAACGAACACAAAACATGAGTACCTCTGTAACATTAAATATAAAACATAAAATATGAAACTATTAACTTATAATATGAAATTTGAACATAAATATTAAACAAGGTCTAGAAAGAAAAAGCTTAGAGGTGTTTCATAATTAAGATATGAAACATAGAACAAAGGACATGAAACGAATTACATAAATCATGCAACAACGAACATGAAATATAAGTACCTCTGTAACAATAAATATAAAATATAAAATATGAAATAATTAACTTATAATATAAAGTTTGAATATAAACATGAAATAGGGTATAAAAAGAAAAACTTAAGGGTGTTTCCATAATTAAAACATGAAAATTGAAACAAATGATATGAAACATATTACACAAATCTTATAGCAATGAACTTAAAACATGAATTAAACTTTTGATATTTTTTGCACACTCTTTTTATTTTATTTTTCAAAATGTTTATGATAAAACTATATTTTTTCATATTTACTTAAATTGATTTTTTTCTTATATTATTTCTATTTTTCCCTAAATTTTTTAATAAATTTTTTTATTTTAATTAATTTAAAACAAAAAAATAAATTAATGGCAACAACAAGTTGAAAAAATTTGATTGCTGCGAGTTAAAATTTTGTTTGGCTGCAACTATGAAAGAGGGACTTTCAGTCTCTGTATCATAGCCATCCCTTAATAATAAATAAAAGAAGAGTGTTAGAATAATAATAATAATAATAGTAATAAAATAAAAGAAGAAAGACAAATGGATTTTTAATAAAACTATTTAATAATTTAAAAATTATTTAAATATCCTCTTTTTTTTTATACACACTAAAAATGTATGTAAGGTTTAAATACTGTTAATGAATAAATTAAATCTACTTAATTTCTTTTAATGAATAAATTAAATCTACTTACATTCAATTTCTACTTACACTCAAATAAGCCCTTAAAAATCTCTAAAAACCTACTAAATTTTCTCAAAATCTCCTACATAAATACAACCATTTATTCACATATTCAACACCATATTTTTTTCAATTGAAAGGAGGTACATACTTATTAACCAACCTAATAAGGTATGTTAATGTGGTTGGGTCTTTAAACTTTACATTTTCTAGAAAAATTTAGATATTTTCCTTATATTATAATGTTCTACTTTCTATTTTTCACTATTTTTCCTTCTACGTCAAAATGTATGCAATGTAGGTTGTTTTAAATTTTTTTCAACAAGATGTCTTACTAAACAAGTGTTTATGGCAAAAATGTTTCAATTAATGTCATTTATTCTTTTTGATGTTATGAATGTCATTTAGTCTTGTAGGCCGATTAAGTCATGTAGTCAATTGTGTAGGTCATGTAAGTAATGTATTTTTATAGGTCGTGTAGTATATGTAGTTATATAGGGCATATAAATCATGTAGGTCGTGTAGTTATTTATATATGAAATTTGATATTATTGTTTTTCGTGTATTAGCACATATAGTTTTGGGACGTGTGTCTATTCTCTTAAATGGTTTATAGATTGAACACAATGACGAGTATAGGTTCAAAAGTTCTAATGCTAAAGGAATAATGATGACATGATGAACAACATATGCAGAATTGATGGATAAGATATGTCAAGTTATTGATATAAATATTTCAAAATTTGAAATCACAATGAAGTTCAAGATGAAGATGTCTAATCCTATACCATTGATTACAATTAAAACCAATGATGATATGGAGCTTTTCTTAGATAAAATAGCTAGTGGAATGAAGTTTAGAAACCTACTTTGTGTTACTTTTAAATGCAAGAAAGTTCAATAGTTCTTATGGGTAGACAACCTTTACCTCATCCTTCATATAAAGAGATTCATGCTTACTTGAGTTACATGCCTCTATCAGTCCAAACAATTTTTCTTTTAGAGATGAATTTCTAATTTGATTTGTGCCCAAAATGCAACTTAATTATGAATATAAACCAATTAACGAATTTGTGACTGCTAATGATTTTTTGGATGAGCCACCATTAGCCACTGATCTAACATTAAGAGATAATGCTCTGGCTATTATAAGCTCAAGAACATCAAACAATGCATATATGCCTAGAACAAATTTACTTGCTCGTAGTAGTAATTTTTATCAATTAAAGTTGTTGGTGATAGCGATATGTTGATGATAAAGGAAGTGTTTGAGTCAAAGGAGGTTTTGTAAGAAAATTTTAAAGCACTAGCTGCAGAAAAAAAAAAAAGTTCCAGTTTAAAACCCTTATAAAAATAAAGACTTACTTGTTGTTTATGTAGAGCGATAATTGCAAGTGGCATTTTTGTGCAATTAGGCTTAAGGTTGCAACATGTTTGAAATTAGAAAGTATTACAATGTTCATACTTGCTTCCTTGATGCAATAAAAAGATCATTCCCAAAGCTAGTTAGGTAAAATTTTCAACATAACTATAATGGCGCTTCATCTTCTTATAAGTCTACTGATATCTAACATGGCTTTCAAAAGGAGTTTGGTTATGAAATAATTTATCGCAGGGCATGGAGAGCAATAGAGTTTATAATAGAAATGGTTAAGGGCATATCAGAAGATTCATACTAGTTATTACCCTCATATATAATAATGCTTGAATAGAAAAATTTTGGAAGTCGAACATTTATTGAGGATGCACTACTTCCTAAATGTCTATTTTTCAATATTTTAAAAATATATTGCTAAACGTTTTAGTTAGTTTTTTGGTATTATGTATTTTTTTTTATTTTTAATGTATTTTTGTACAAATCTTTCATGCTTGCTACTCTTAGTACTAGGAAAATGGGTTTTGGACTTAACTTTTTCACAACTTTTAATGGTTACAATCTCAAGTTATATTCACTCAACTAGACTCATGAGTTCGAATTGCATTTTCATTTGCCTATAAGCCTTTTTAATGTATTTAAAACGATTTATAATTCACCTTCTACATACCAAGCCTTTTCAAGATGCCTCTGGACTTTGATTATTTAGTAGAATTAGTTTTGATTGATGAGGCTAATGCGTAAAAATTTATTATTATTTTAAGCTAGTGCTGTAAATGATTCAAATAATAATTGAGGATCTTTTTAGCAATATGTTTGATTCAAATAGAACCTTGGAATATTGCTACCCATGTACTGTTTTTGCTGCTTTGAAATTAGTATATCATCATGTTTATTATGGGGTTATGAGAAATATTCATGGATTGCTAGTTTTAATTATTTTCTGATAGGCTATGTTATATAAGGGTATCAATTGTTCAAACAGTCATCACTGATATAGAATCGGATGAGCATGTGAAGTGAACAATGAATGAAATTAATGTTGGGAAAATATTTAATCTATTTTCACAAAGTTGAGAAAGAAATTAATTTTTACTTTTACTTTTTCTTGGAATTTTTTATTGTTATTATTAGGAATTTTTATTCTACTTTATGTTATTTTTCTACTATATTAGGAAACTTTATTGTTGTTTCCAGGTTTTTTTATTGCTATTTTGGATTTATTTGATGCTAGTGCTAGAGTTTATTTATGGGTAGAGCTATTTGCACTGGAAAAGTAATTATGATAACTTTATTTTTTAATAAAAATTTTTACAAAAATACCCATCATATGAATTACTATTAAAAACATTTTTTTTTTATATAAAATTAACAAAAAAGTGGGATTAAGTTAGAAATCTCTACTTGTAATATGGGTCATAAGAAGATGAATAAAAGAGGAGATCGACATAAACCTCAAGTACAAAATAAAATACAAAGCAAAGACAAAACGACTTATAAAAAAAGCAAAAGTACCAAAAAAAAAATAATCATTCTCCTAACATACAGAGTCTCAAAATATTGAAATGAAGAATGCTAGTTAAACTCGTTGGAAGATCTTAATAACCCAAAAATCCCTGAAGGGTCTAATGAAAACAAGCGTAGTTGACTATAAAATTAGCAACAATAGTAACCTTTCAATAAACATTCCTAATACAGACTAAAGGACCAAAAGATAAAGCTCAAACTCAACCAATAAGATAAGCAAAATCCCTTGAACCCGTGGCTCTTTGGGGTGGTCAATCAGCGGCAAATTGGCCTCCTCAGTGCCGGTGGCTGATCGGGAATGGAAGATGGTGAGGTGGGGAATCTTTTCCAACCTGTGGCGTGGCCAAAGATGGCCAGAATCGGCGGCGATCATCCACGACTAACTGCGAAATTTCAAGCTTTCTGGCGTTCGTGCGGTTCCGGAAGGGCGTGTGGAGGTTGATGGCTGGCTCAGAAGCTTTCATTTGACACCTTGCTCGGCTGGTGAGGTGGAGGAAATGGAAGATACTGGCGAGTCGAGTTCGCAAGTTCGGGTCAGGTTAAATGCAACCCGGTTTTCCTCTTTTAAACACACCTAAAATATCGTATAGACCCCCTATTGATTTAATTATTTACATATATACAATCCTCCATAGCACTTTTACTAAAGGGATACTTTTTAAACGCAACACTTGGTGTTTTCCCGCTAGTATCTCAATTGGCTCCTCTTCGTAAGTCAAATCCTCCTTCAACTAAATTGGTTGCTTCGATAAAACATGACTCGGATCATACATGTACTTTCGGAGCATTGAAACATGATACACATTATAGATTCTAGACAACTCAGGTTGTAGAGCTAATCGATAAGCCAATGGACCAATACGCTCTACGTTCTCATATGGCCCAATGTAACATGGACAGACCCGCGCTTCCCAAATCAAAGTACTCCTTTCCAAGGAGATATTCGTAAGAACACTCTATCACTAACACTGAATTCAAGTTCCCAGCTACGCTTATCCACATAGCTTTTCTGCATATCTTAGGCCACTTTTAATCTATTTCGAATAAATTGTACCTGCTCATTAGTATCCTGTATCAATTCTAGGCCAAATAGCTTCTACTCACCAACTTCATCCTAACATACTGGAGTTTTGCATTTTCGTCCATACAAAGCCTCATATGGCGCCATCTTGATACTAGCTTGATAACTGTTGTTGTACGTAAACTCCATCAAAGGTAAATAAATGTCCCGATTACCATGGATTTACATAACACTTGCTTCATGACATATCCTCGAAGTTTGCATGAGTGCGCTCCGATGGCCATCGATCCGAGGATGAAAAGCTGTACTAAAATTCAACTTCATACCTAAAGCATTTTGCAAGCTAGTCCAGAATTTCGAAGTAAATTAGAATCTCTATCTAAAATATCGATACTGGTAATCCGTGAAGACGAACTATCTCAGCCACATAAATACTCCCCAACTTATCCATTGAATAGGTAGTTTTGAATGGTAGAAAATGAGCAGATTTTGTAAGTCGATCTATAACCACCAAACATCTGTTGTGTCCATTCAGGATGCTGTGAAGTCACGATACAAAGTCTATAGTAATATGCTCCCATTTCCACTCGGAAATAGGAAGTGGTCGGGAATACCTGCGGTCTCCGAAGTTCGACTTTAACTCTGCGACAAACCAAACATCGAGAAACAAATTCTGCAATCTCTCTTTTCATGCCTTGCCACCAGTAATGGTCTCTTAAGGTATAGTACATCTTCGTACTTCCGGGATGTATCTCGTAGGCTGAACAATGAACTTCTTCCATGATCTCCCTCTTTAGCTCCTTAATGCATGGTACACACAATCTATTACCCATGACTAAAACTCCATCATCTCTCACCATGAAATCGGTTCGTAAACCTTTTTGCACATCCTTTATCAACTTCATTAACTGAGGGTCTTGTACTTGCATATGATGAACTTTGTCAATCAAAGTCGACCTAACTTGAAAATTGGCTATCAAAGCTCCGTAATTATCGGCATCCAACTCGACTCCCAAAGATTTCAGCTCGATCAACCGAGGTATACTGGTCACTCATATATGAGCCATAGAACCAGAAGATTTCCTACTCTGTGCATCAGCCACCATATTCGCTTTGCCTAGATGATAGTCAATAGTGAATTTATAATCCTTAATTAGCTCCATCCATCTTCCTTGTCTCAAATTTAAGTCTTTCTGAGTGAACAAGTACTTGAGACTTTTATGATCAGTGGAAATTTTACAAGTTACCCCATACAAACACCACCGCTGCTAGCTCTAGGTCATGAGTTGGGTAATTTTGCTCATGCTTTTTAAGTTGTCTAGAAGCATAAGCTACTACCTTCCCATGTTGGATTAGCACGCAACCCAACCCTTGCCTGGAAGCATCACTGTATACCACAAACCCTTCCTTGCCGATGGAAGTGTAAAGTGCTATGGAGGAATCATTCTAATGGAACTTAGCATGCTTTCTAGTTAATTGCATATGCTTTCTAGTTAATTGCATAGAGGAGTAGCAATCTTAGAGAATCCCTCTATAAATCGACGATAGTACCCTGCCAAACCAAGGAAACTCTGAACCATTATGACATTTGTAGGCCGTTCTCATTTGACAACTGCTTTAATCTTTTGGGGATCGATATAAATGCCCTCAGCCGATATCACGTGGCCTAAAAATGTCATTCTGTCCAACCAGAACTCGCATTTACTAAACTTAGCATAAAGCTACCTTTCTCTCAAAGTTTGTAGAACCATTCGTGAGTGATCAGTATGCTATTCTTCATTTTGGGAATACACCAAAATATCATCAATGAGCAAAATTATGATATCACCAAAATACCCTATTCATGAGATCCATAAAAGCTACTGGAGGATTAATCAACCCAAAAGACATCACCAAAAACTCGTAATGTCCATATCGGGTTCTGAATGATGTTTTAGGAACATCGACCTCTTTAATTCTAAGCTGATGATATCTCGATCGTAAGTCGATCTTAGAAAATACCTTAGCCCCTTGGAGTTGGTCAAACAAGTCATCAATATACGGAAGTGGATACTTATTGTGTATCGTAACCTTGTTCAACTGCCGATAGTCAATACAGATCCGAATGTACCATCATTCTTCTTAACAAACAAAGCTGGAGCTCCCGAGGAGAAACACTAGGCCTAATAAACTCTTTATCCACTGATTGTTGTAGTTGAACCTTAAGTTCTTTCAATTCTACTGAGTCATCCTGTACGGTGCCATTGATATAGGAGATGTTCCAAGAATTAAGTCGATAGAAAACTCAATCTCTCTATTAAGTGGCATCCCCGGCAGTTCATCTAGAAATACATCTGGGAACTCTTGGACTACTAGAATATCCTTCAATTTCAACTCTTAAACCTTTGTGCCCACCACATATGCTAAGTAAGCTGAACATCCTTTACTAAGCAACAGTCTCACATTAATTGCGGAAATGACACATGAGGGTAAAATTTTGCGCTTCCTAAAAAATTTCACCATAGTTTCCCTGGCTTATTAAATACAACTTCCTTCTTGAAACAATCCACCGTAGCATAATTCGATGCAAGCCAATCTATACCCAAGATAGCATCGAAATCTCGAATATCTATAACAATCAAATTCGTCTCAAATTCATGCTCACCCATTCCAATCACACAATTCTGATACACATTCTTGGCAAAAAATGATTATCCAGTAGGTGTATTCCATTAAGTCACAATCTAGTGGTTCAAGCTCTCGCTCTACATGTTTAGTAAATGTACGGAAAACAAAAGAATGTGTAGATCCAGGATCAATAAGAATATATGCTTCATAGCCAAAGATAGATAATATACCCATAATAACTTTTGGTGTAGCACGTGCCTCCTGTTGTGTCAAAGCAAAGACTCGCTTCATTCCGATCCCTACGTACTCGCACTGGTTTGGAGAGCTATTGAGACGAATTCGGGCTCATGTTTAGCCTGAGTATGAGGTCAACCAGGCTGACTTCTCTGATATGAAGCAGTCGTCTGACTCTTACCAGTCAATGTAGAATCACCTATCTGCACACCTCTCCGTGCCTGTAGTGCATCTAGGGTAAGGTTGGTGCTGAGAGGATGTTCCTCGTGCGAGGATTGTTACCACGAGATAAAGGAGGACGGAATCTCTTGATGTGTCTAGGCCGACCACAGCGATAACAAACTTTCTCTCCAACTCGACCATCGACCTCGATGATTCCTACCACATACAGGGCAAGAATTGTGCTGAGCATCTCTAGAACGATCATCACGATATCCCCTTTTACTCCTGTTATAATGTCCCTGACTCTTGATATTACTTCACACCGGCTGCTATATTGAGCCATGGCTGACAATCTGTCTCGGGTCGCCCCTGATGCCTATGCCCTGACTTCTCTGAGTGTCATCAAAATATCCCGCACCATTGCTTCCTCGCTTAGGCGGTTTACTACTAGAGCCACTATCTATCCAGCTCTGGCTCCATTTCTGCTTCATTGCTTGAATTTTACGTCCCTCCGCAATATTATGCTCAACCCTCCTAGTTGTTTCAACTACCTCTACAAACTCGGTGTATCTCAATGCAGATTACAACGGTCGAATCTCAAATCAAAGACCCTCCTCGAATCGTCTGCATCTCTCTCTCTTATCACTCACCACAGCTATAGCAAATCGAGAAAGGTCCATAAACTTTGTCTCATACTCTTCAACTGCTTTCTAGTTAATTGCATAGCGGAGTAGCAATCTTAGAGAATCCCTCTATAAATCGACGATAGTACCCTGCCAAACAAAGGAAACTCCGAACCTCTATGACATTTGTAGGCCGTTCCCATTTCACAACTGCTTCAATCTTTTGGGGATCGATATAAATGCCCTCAGCTGATATCAAGTGTCCTAAAAATGCCACTTTGTCCAACCAGAACTCGCACTTACTAAACTTAGCATAAAGCAGCTTTTCTCTCAAAGTTTGCAGAACCATCTGTAAGTGATCAGCATGCCATTCTTCATTTTGGGAATACACCAAAATATCATCAATGAACACAATTACGAATCGATCTAAATACTGGTGAAATACCCTATTTATGAGATCCATAAAAGCTGCTGGAGCATTAATCAACCCAAACGACATCACCAAAAACTTGTAATGTCCATATCGGGTTCTTAATGCTGTTTTAGGAACTCGTAATGTCCATAAAAGTGGGTCGGGTTCGTGGGTTTGGGTCAGGTCAAACGGGTCAGCTAACTCTCTCTCTCGGTTTGCTCTAATTTTCACCTGGTTTCCCTCTTTCAAACACACCCAAAATATCACATAAACCCCCTCTTGATTTATCACATAGACCCCCTCTTGATTTAATTATTTTTATATATAAATAAAACAAATGCATATGTTACAATAATTCTCATACCTTCAACTTATAAATTTTTTATTTGTAAATTGTTAAATTTTTAATCATAATTGGATGAAAAATGATGAAATCAATTTATTTTAAAAATAAAATAAAACAAAATTATACTAAATCAAAATTATAGAAATTTGATTATGCAATTATATTCAGCGAAGACTCAAGCGAGAACTCTCAACTCTTAAAACAAGTTAGTGGTGGCAAAAAATTTTTAGCATAGCCTAAAGATTGTGGGGGCCTCCACCGTTAGAATTCTTCTTTTGAAATATTTGATTACTATCAAAATAAAGGCAATTCCTTTTTTGTCGCAAAAGCTCATTTGGTGAGACAGCATGAACATTCATCGGAACAAAAACAAGCCTCATCATCTTCCTCGAAATTGTGCACCATATTAGCAATTATCTAACAATCTTAATCATGATAATCCTTGTTATCAAGGACTTTCACAATATTAAATTATTGAACATAAACAAACAGAAAATTTACAAGTAAAATTGTCTTAATTAATTTGTTTACAACTTGACTTGAATACATTGTTATAAATATGTATTAAATATTTTAAAATTAGGTGTAATGAATAATTTTGTTTATTTTTTAATTAATAATGTTAATTAATTTAAATAGTTTGAGTAAGGATTTTTTTGTTGGAATTTTAAAGTATACAAAATAAAACTTAATTTTTAAAAATTAATATATAAGTGTATAAAGTGGTCAAGTGCTTAAAATAATTTTTTGAGTGTAAATAACCACACCCTTTAGTTATTGTTATTTCAAGATAATTTTTATGTGGAATTTATATGGTTACAGCCTTATAGGGCATTGAAGCCTACAACACCCATTAAAGATGTTATTCCCTCGTATAATTTTTAGAATTTCATTTTTATATTTTCTACTAGAAGCAAGGTTATGAACCTTGTCCTTGCTCATTTGCAAGGACGAAACCCGTTTCCTCAACACATTCAAAGCCCAAGAGTCATCCTCATAATTCAAATACTCCAAAAACATTGTTTGAACACCGAAGCTGAAGGGATTAAATCAAGTTTTTAATTTTTCAATTAAAACCTTTTAGGATGGATCTCATACAACAAATAAGAATTACGTAATCTAGAAATTCATACCTTGATGTTTTGAAAAGATGAACAATTGAGAGTTGTAGATCAGTCTCCAAATGATCTTCCAGGCTATGACTCAAGATTGATCAACACTAGACGTGTGGGCGTCTGTTTCCCTACTCCCAATCCCAATTGGCTTCTCTTAGATGTCTTATGTATTTTTCTCAAAAGTCTTGGAATTCTCTTCTCTTGGATGTCTTAAGAGAATAATACTCCTTTTATAATATCTTATGAAAAGCCTTAGTATGTTAGGATTAGGATTCCTATTTAAAATATGATTCGTCTTTTAATTTAAATATTTAAATATTTAAATTAAATACTATCTCTCCACTTACGTAAAAGGGGAGAGAATGTGTAACTAACTAGGGATCCACCTTATAAAATATCATAAGCCTCATTTTACATTTGAATACAACATATTAGGCCTTAACAAATATTATAATTATGATTTTCATCTAATATATCAGTTTTTTTTGCTTTTGGGTCCTGTGATGATGTTCTCAATTAAATGAGTTGACACGGGGATCATTTGGGAACATATAATAGTGGTTACAATAATTAAATTTGTAATTAAACAAATACAATTATTTAATTTCAATTCTACTCCACTATAAGTTTGAAACTAACCTCCATAATTGTATGCTCGAATAATAATTCGCCCAAGCCACATTGATTTCTTTACTGTACAATCCTTTGTACCACATCATTAATTTAAATTGATATCTTAACAGTCCAATCAATTTAATTACATCTTGTTCCTTGATACTTATTGGTTTTCTTTAATGATCATTTTCAACATACTTATTTCTGTTAACACACTCTGGCCAGATAATTCTATGATCAAGTATTGAAAACCCATCAAGAGATGTGTCGTACAGATTCTATATTGTTAATCTATAATTTCAATACTTATAATTGCTCCCACCAAGATACCGGGTAATCTTGACTACATGTGTATATCGTGCCAATTAGTAACTCAAATGAAATAACAAATACAATCATGAAATTATAACTAATTCAAGATTAAGATTACATTAAATCAATGCCTATGAGATTTAATAAGTCTGACAGTTATTACTATGTTAATTAAATCTCATATGTGATCCAGTTCAATGTAGTCATACTACATCAATAAATTCATACATAATTAAGACAAATCACTCAATGAATTTATTATAGTCTATATCTAAATAAAGTGCCCAACTTTATTTATCAATTGCGAACTTAATTTATTTAATCATAAGATAACTTGTATTTATGTCTTCTGCGAATCCACATGGTGATCGCATAAATACATATAATATGATTAAATGGACTTTACTCAAAATATTAATGCAATTTAAGATACCTGAATAAATACCTCAAATATTTTATTAATCAGAAAATTAATATACTTTGAAGAGAACACAATCCCAACAGGAACAACACTGAGGCTCTCCTCTCATCATTCGAATGTGTAATTGCAATAAGGGTATCAATACAACCATCCCAATCGCCATTAAGTATTTGCAATTCCAACAGTTCAAACTCTTTAGACTTGTGTGATACACCGGACTGAAGCTCTAAATAACGTGCAGACATTTTAACAAAAAAAAAATTATTGTACACATATATTAATTATTTAATTTCTTCGTCAATTCATAATTCTTTCTTGTTAATTTATAATACAATGAATATAACAAGGTAAGAAATAATAAATTAATTATTTAATTTGCTCATCAATCCATAATTCTCTCTTGTTAATTTATAATACAAAGAATATAAAAAAAAAAAGAAATAATGAATAAATTATTTAATTTCCTCATCAATTTATAATTCTTTCTTGTTCATAATCTAGAAATATAAAAAGATGAGGAATAGTAAATTAATTATTTAATTTCCTCATCAACCTATTATTCTCTCTTATTAATTCATAATACTGAGAGAATATAAAAGATGAAGAATAGTAAATTAATTATTTAATTTCCTCATTAATGCATAATTCTCTCTTGTCGATAATACTAGAAAATATAAAAAGATGAGGAATAGTGAATTAATTATTTAATTTCCTCATCAATCCATTAGTTTCTCTTGTTAATTCATATATAAAAGAAGAGGAATAGTAAATTAATTATTTAATTTCCTCATCAATAAATACTTATCTCTTGCTCATAATACAAAGAATATAAAAAGATGAGGAATATTGAATTAATTATTTAATTTTCACATCAAACCATTATTCTCACTTGTTAATTTATAATACAAAAAATATAAAAAAAAGAATAGTGATGCTACATTAGCTCTTCTAATCTTAACTTTATATAAATATATAGATAGATATATAGATTGCCTGGATTATGGTATTGAATATACTTACATAACAGACAAAAAAAATGATCTGAATTAGCTGGAAGTCAATCAGTTTTATTTGTTTTTCCTTATCATAAGTATGCTATGCACTAACATTTTTGTACTTAGAATTTTTCTTTAATGCTTAGGTAATTTTTTATTGCTATTTTGGCTTCTTTTTTTTTTTTTACTGTTTTGGATATTTGTACTGTTATTTCTAATTATTTTTTATCTGGTACATTTTGCCTTTTGCTTTTTTTTTTGTTGTAATTAGCTTTTTGGTATTTTCTTGTTTGTATTGTTAATGAAATTATTATAAATTCTAATGAGATTGGATAATGCACTTATTTTAGACATTTAATTGCCATTTTTTTGCCTTTTATCAAGTAAATTGACGTCTATCAATCTATAAAATTTGTAAATTTCAGTTGAACTAATTTTATTTTTTGTTACTCAATAATCTAAATTTCAATTCTTGTCATAAGAAGTATGAATAGCGAAAATATTGATAGAAATGATTAGTTATCACTTGAATAGTTGAATTGTCATTTGTGAAGTTATTTTCAAATCAATAATAGTATCATGTGTGCAGAAAATAATAATATTTGTTTAGGTAATATCGAGCAGGCCCCCTCGAAGCCAATCCAGCTCGAGTAGAAGGCCTCGAGGTCAACCTAGCTTGAGCATAAGATTTGACCACTGGCACGAATATGACCTTACTTGGCGTCAAAGCTGGTCAAGGTCGAGTGCCCCAAGGATGGTCGAACCTCGAACTCTCTTTTCTGCTCGAGGTCTTCAAGTCCTCCGAGCATAATCCAGTCACGCCAGTTACAGCACGGAGGAAATACAAGATCCAAGTACAGCCGGTTCGAGGTAGTTTGACCCTTCTCTCCAGCAACTCAACGCGACGATCGATGGCCGGCACATGCCCCCACAGTGTCATCATTTCGTGCGCACACGCTCGACACTATGATCAGGCCATGGGAAACCATGCCTACCAGACAGTCATGCATTCCCCGGGAATGTCATAGTAATCCCGGTTGTCAGAGGGACCCAGACACCATAGACGCGGGAACGGCTGCCCCCGAAGAAAAAAGTGTGGGAAAACAGAAATATAAAAGAAAAATTGAAGTAAAGGTGAGGGGGTTCCGAGAGTTTTTAGAGCTTCTTCTTCTTCTTCTCCTCCATTTTTCCTTTGGATTTCTCACAGGTTATTCTTACCACTAAAAAGCAAAAATACTCTTTTTATTCCTTCGGTCTCTCTAACAAAGAGGGATACAAAAAGAATAACCCGATCACTGACTTGAGCGTTGGAGGGTTTTCGTCGGAAAAACACCCGGCGACTCCTGACCTTATTTTTGTGAGTACAGGCCTGAGGAGATCATTATTCCGGCAAATAAAGGAGAATTGAGGTTGGAAAGCATTCCTGTTCGAGCATCCTGCGAGCAGGAGTTTTGACACTATTCGAGAGCACGCAGAAAATCGCATCAACATCTTGGCTCCGTTTGTGGGGATCAGTTCAAAAAGCCTGACTTCCCAACACATTCAGAAAACACAACACAACAATAAGAGGAAACAGCAGGAGGGGAATAAGTCTAGAGGAGTCGGTGACTTTGAGGGAGGTGGCCAATGAGGCCCAAAATAGGGAGATACAAGAGAGAATGGATCGGATGGAAAAACAATTGGAAGCATTGACATCCATCCTACAAGAACTCAGGGAGGGACAGAGGAAAGCATGTAACGACATCCACAGAGTCTAGCCGCGAGCATGCACTGTCCGGGAGCATGTAGGAGATGAAGCCGAGAGACCGAAAACACCAAATGTTTCTAGGAGGCAAGAGACGAACCTAGAGGAAAGGGGATCCCGTCAGCATTTGCAGGACACGGCACCGACCTCTCGTACGGAGGAGTTGGAGGGGGAAGTACGCAGGTTGGTGCAGGTTGTGGAAGATCTCTAGGGAAACGGGAAAAGCCCAAGTTAGAGGATAATGCTGGACAACGAGTCTCCACTCTCAGCGGAGATCATGGGCTTCACAATCCCCCGGGATTTTTGATTCCCAGACCTGAGGTTCTCAGGGAAGAGTGACCCGTTGGTACACATAGAACGGTTCAACGACATAGCAAGTCTGAGAGTCGCGGCGGCCCAACGGTGCAGGACCTTCATACTCACTTTGGAGGGAAGTGCGAGAGAATGGTACCGCAGGCTACCGCGGGGAAGCGTTCTAGGCTTTGAGCAAATATGCAGAGAATTTACGGAGTAGTTCAGGTACTGTGGCTCCAGGGATGATATGATAGAGCTGTCAGAGAAAAAGCAGAGGGAGGGGGAATCACTGCTGGAGTTTGTCAAAAGGTATCACCAGTCAGTCCTAGATCTTGGGGCATTCAATCATCCCCAGGCGTTGAGAGGACTGAAAGACGGAATCAGGATGGGGAGGCCATGATATAATTTATAGAGTCCCTCGATCCGTTCTTACTCTGATGCGTACAAGCAGGTGAAGATGGACATGATTATCGAGGAAGAAAAGGCTGCGAAGCTAAGAAGTGAGCAGGGCGGTGGAGCAAAAAGGAAAGAAAAAGGAGGTGCTGCTCGAGGAGCATCAACTTCCAGGGTAATGAGGGAACGGGTCGCCCCCTATAACCCCTATCAGAGAGCTACCCAGCCACGAATGATTCCTGCTCCATCTCGCAGGTCTCCAGGCCAGGGCCAAATGGAGTACAGGTGGCACGACGACCACCCGTCTCGCAACCAACCACCGAGCTGACCTATGCTGAATGACAACAGAGCCAACTGTCCATTGCTACCTCCCCGGAGAAGCTTCCCATGGGATCGGGTGATACAAGTGGTTGAGCAGAGCCCCGCCTACGGACAATACACGGCATTGAATGTGTCACTTGAAGAAATATTCCAAGTGGCGGAGGAACGAGGATTGCTTAGTCCTCCAACACCAATGGCCAAGCCGGTTGGCAGAAGAGATAGAGGGCTGTTTTGCCGCTTCCACGGTGACCACGACCACTCAACTTCGCAATGCCGGGACTTGAAGAACTAAGTGGAAGATTTGGTTAGAAACCGGTATTTAGGTGAGTTTATTGAATGGGGATATCCAGTGGTCGAGCAGCAGCCAGAGGAAGATAACCAGGCCTACAACATGGATCTGGAGCCACCAGCCACGAGGGTGATCTCGGGAGGACCTACGATGGCAGGAAAAGGGATCTGTGCCCCACGACCACCGACCACCGGTCACCGGCCGGGAGGTCTTGTTCGCCACAATCGTGAACAGAGAAGGATGAAGAAGGGGGTACTATACCCCTACAAAGATACCTTGGTTGTGAAGGCAAATGTCGCTAATAAGGAGGTCGATCGAATGTTGGTGGACTCAGGAAGCTCGGTGGACATTCTCTTCATGTGCACACTTGACAACTTGGGGATAACGAATGTGAGCCTCGAGCAGACAAACACTTCCCTAAAAGGGTTCGGGGGAGGAAAGCTAACCCCTTTGGGAATCATCAAGTTAGGCTGTGGCTAAGGGCTCGAACCTTTTTGAAAATAATATAATGCTAGACTTTGTAGTGGTGGATGAAGTCAGCCCCTACCAAGTAATACTTGGGAGACCCTTCATAAGGATCAGCCAATCAGTAATATCCACCTACTACTTAGCCTTGAAGTATCGAGTAAACGGAGCTGTAGGAGTCGTCAAGGGCAGTCAGAGGGTCACGAGGAGCTGCTACGCTGTGGCGGCAAAGGAGACTATGCAGGTAACAACATTAGACTTGAGGGGGAGTTGAAGAACGGAAGACAAGAGCTCGCTGAAGAATTGGAGGAAATTAGAATAAGATAAGACGACCGTGAGAAGAAGGTCCGGGTCGGCTCGGGCATTAGCGAGGAGCTGAAGGAAAATCTGGTCGATTGCTTGCGAGCACACTCTGATGTATTCGCTTGGACACTCGAGGATATGCCCGGGATTGACCCAGAGGTGGCGTGTCACGGTGGCGGTCTGAAAGGACCTGAGCCGGTGAGGCGAGAAGAGGAGATCGTCGATCAAGAAAGATCACGAGGCCATAAAGCTGCAAGGTAGAGAAGCTGCTGAGGCGGGATTCATAGCGAAGTCTCCTACCCGAATGGATCTCGAGCGTGGTATTGGTAAAGAAGGCAAGTGGGAAATGGAGAATGTGCGTGGACTTCACGGATGTAAATAAAGCTTGTCCGAAAGATAGCTTCCCATTACTGAAGATAGACCAGTGGTGGATTCCACGGCGGGACACGGACTGCTAAGCTTCATGGACGCATTCTCGGGCTATAACTAGATTCCCATGCATCAGCCAGACGAGGAGTGCACAGCCTTCATCACCAACCAAGGCCTGTTTTGCTACAAGGTCATGCCTTCGGCCTGAAAAATGCAGGGGCAACCTACTAGAGACTGGTGAATAAGGTCTTCAAACCACTGATAGGCCGAACAATAGAGGTTTATGTGGACGATATGATTACTAAATTAAAAGAGGTGGAGGAACATGTAAATCACTTGGAATTAACCATCGGACTTTTAAGAAAATATCGGATGAATCTTAATCCAGAAAAATGTGACTTTGGAGTTAGTTCGGGAAAATTCTTGGGCTTCATGGTTAGTCATAGAGGAATCGAAGCCAATCCGGTGAAGATAAGAGCAGTAGTGGAGATGAAGTCCCCACGTACCCTCAAGAAGATACAAAACCTTACAGGCAAATTGGAATCCCTCAATAAATTCATATCCCGAGCCACGGATAAGTGCCAAGTATTCTTTTAGGAAATGAGAAACGAAGTGGACATCCGAGTGCGAAGCGGCATTCCAATAATTGAAGGAATACTTGCTGAAAGCCCCACTACTGTCAACACCTCGAGCAGGAGAGTTTCTATATTTATACTTGGCTGTGTCACAATGGGCAACGAGCTCGGTTCTGGTAAAGGAAGAGTCAGGGGTGCAATATCCTGTATATTACACGAGCAGAGCTTTGTTGGGGGTAGAAACTCGATACCCGTTGATGGAAAGATGGGCACCGACCCTGGTGACGACAGCTTGAAAACTAAGACCTTACTTCCAAGCACATTCGGTGATGGTTTTGACGAACTAACCGCATAGGCAGACTCTGCATAAGCCAGAGACCTCCGGAAGGTTAGTAAAATGGTCGGTGGAGCTCAGTGAATTCGACATCAGCTACCAACCTCGAACAGCAATAAAAGCTCAGTCCTTAGCTGACTTCGTGGTCGAATGCACAGAAAGGAATAAAGAGATGGATAGCGAGCACCCACTAGACCCCTCTGTCTCGACCAACGCATGGACAGTCACAGTAGATGGGTTGTGTGGAGATCAGGGAGCAGGAGCAGGAGTTGTGTTCCTTAGTCCTAAAGGGGCAGAGGTGCTATATGCCGTAAAGCTGGAATTTGAAGTCACCAACAACCAGGCCGAGTACGAGGCTGCAATTGCAGGATTAAAGCTCGCCCTGGTAGTGAAGGCAGAAGAGGTAAAGGTTCGAACAGACTCACAACTGGTAGCAAATCACCTCAACGAAAGCTTGCAAGCAAAAGGCGAGAAGATGGAGGCTTACCTTGAAAGGGAAGTAGGCTAATAAAGAATTTCCGAGCGATCGAGGTGGAGCAGATTGCGAGAGGGAAGAATTTTTGAGCTGACATGATAGCGCAAATGGCCGCTACATCTGACCCCAAAATACCGAAGTCTATCCCGTTAGAAATCAAGACCTGCTCGAGCATCGAGCAGGAAGACAAGTGATGAGTTTATCATCGAGCAGCACTTGGATGAAACCAATTGTTTCTTACCTCAAGGAATGAGTGTTGCCTGCCGGTAAGAAGCAGGCAAGGAGGATGAAGTGTAAAGCGGCTAGGTATACACTGGTTGAGGGGGTATTGTACAAGCGAGGATACACTCTCCTACTATTGAGGTGCTTATATCAAGAGGAAGCCGATTATGTCCTCCGGGAAATACATGAAGGAATCTGCGGAAACCACTCTGGCGTGAGGTCTTTGGCTTTCAAGGCCTTGAGGCAAGGATACTTTGGCCCGCATGCATCAGGATGCACAAGAGAAGACCAAGAACTGCAAGAGTTGCCAAAGCTTTGCCAACTACATGACCCGACCTCCAGAGAACCTCACAGTGATGAACTCACCTTGGCCATTTACTTAGTGGGGAATCGACTTAATTGGACCATTACCAAAGGGGAGAGCATCCACAACTCACGCCGTTGTGGCAATTGATTATTTTACCAAATGGGTTGAAGTGGTAGCCTTGAGTAGTATCACAGAAAGCAAGACCACTGACTTCATTTAGAAAAATGTGATTTACAGGTATGGGATTCCCCACGCATTGGTTACGGACAACGGGAGACAATTTGACAACAATAAGTTTAGAGACTTCTGCAAAAACATGAGAATAGAGCTAAAGTTTTGCTCTCCATCCCACCCACAGGCCAACGAGCAAGTAGAAGCCACAAACAAGACTATAAAACGCCTCCTAAAAGCCAGACTCGGCGAGCAGAAGGGACCTTGGTTGACAAGCTGCCTATGTCTTATGGGCTTACAGAACCACACACAAAACGGCCACAGGGGAAACTCCATTCTCTTTGGCATTTGGGCATGAAGCAATTGTCCCCGCTGAAATAGGGATGAGAACACACCGAACAGAGCACTTCAATAAAGGGAAAAACGATGAGCAGATGTGTGTAGGCTTGGACTTGTTGGAAGAGAAAAGGGAAAGGGCCGCTGCACAGATAGCAGAGTATCAGTAGAGTGGCCGCTATTACAACCGGAATGTGCACATCCGCCAATTTCAGGTGGGAGATTGGGTACTTAGAAGAGTCAATCAGAACACGAGCGACCTAGGCAAGGTGTGTTAGGACCGAACTGGGAAGGTCCCTATAGGGTCTCTCAAATAGCCTGTCCGGGAGCATACAGATTGACCTATCCGAATGGACAAGAGGTCAAAAGGCCGTGGAGCATACAACATTTGATGAAGTATTTCTAGTAAGTTTCCTTATATTGTAAGCATTAATATCCAATTCCTTCTCAAATAAAGATGTGTAAAATCTAGAACATGAATAAAAGCAAGAAAAATGCTTCCAATATTAAATCAATATAAGCAAGTTGAAGCTAACAAGCTCGTAAAAAATAGCATAAGGCCGAAGTCTCTAGTCGAGATTTAAAGGCGAGGCAGTTGCCAAGCATGAGCCAATTGCGGGCTTGAGCAGGATAAGCTCGTGAAGAAAATGCAAAGTCCAGAAGTCTCTAAGCCAAATTTAAGGCGAGACGGTGCCAAGCGTGAGCTAATTGCAGGCTCGAGCAGGATAAGCTCGTAAAAAAAAACTCAAAGGCTAGAAATCTCTAAGCCAAATTTAAGGCGAGGCAGATGCCAAGCGTGAGCCAATTGCAGGCTCGAGCAGGATAAGCTCGTGAAGAAAATGCAAAGGCCAGAAGTCTCTAAGCCAAATTTAAGGTGAGACATTGCCAAGCGTGAGCCAATTGTAGGCTCGAGCAGGATAAACTCGTAAAAAAAAATCGCAAAGGCTAGAAGTCTCTAAGCCAAATTTAAGGCGAGACGGTGCCAAGTGTGAGACAATTGCAGGCTCGAGCAGGATAAGCTCGTGGAAAAAGCATAAGGCCGAAGTCTCAAGCCAAATTTAAGGCAAGGCGGTTGCCAAGAGTGAGCTAATTACAGTGCTCGAGCGAGGATAAGCTCGTAAAAAAAAAAGGCAAAGGCCAGAAGTCTCTAAGCCAAATTTAAGGTGGGACGGTGCCAAGCGTGAGCTAATTGCAGGCTCAAGCAGGATAAGCTCGTAAAGAAAATACAAAGGCCAGAAGTCTCTAAGCCAAATTTAAGGCGATACAGTGCCAAGCGTGAGCCAATTGCAGGCTCGAGCAGGATAAGCTCGTAAAAAAAAAACGCAAAGGCCAGAAGTCTCTAAGCAAAATTTAAGGCGAGACGGTGCCTAGCGTGGGCCAATTGTAGGCTCGAGGAGGATAAGCTCGTGAAGAAAACGCAAAAGCCAGAAGTCTCTAAGCCAAATTTAAGGCGAGATGGTGCCTAGCATGAGCCAATTACAGGCTCGACTAGGATAAGCTCGTGAAGAAAACACAATGGCCAGAATTCTCAAAGCCTAGCTTAAGGCGAGATGGTGCCAAGCGTGAGCCAATTGTAGGCTCGAGCAAGATAAGCTCGCGAAGACAACGCAAAGGCCAGAAGTTTCTAAGCCTAGCTTAAGGTGAGATGGTGCCAAGTGTGAACCAATTGTAGGCTCGAGCAAGATAAGCTCGTGAAGACAATGCAAAGGCCAGAAGTCTCAAAGCCTAGCTTAAGGCAAGACCCAGTCACACATAAGCCAAGAGAGGAAAGAGCAGTGACTCGGAGAGAAAACAGGACTGACATTTGTTAAAGCTCATTTAGCAAAGGCACAAGTAAATTTCACAGGAAAATGCAAGGCAAAAATATGTATACAAACACAGAGGCAAATTATCCAATACATGTCCTTTATTCATCCATCAAAAAATACAACTATAAAGTGAAAATAATAATAATAATAATAAATCAGTTGAGTTGGAGCATTGGCAAATTATCAATACATGTCCACTTCGGGATGCTCCTTGCTCGAAGACGAGATCTGAGGCGATCATAGGTGAAAGTCAACCCGTCATTGTATTACGATGTGAGTCGGCCTTCCAAAGAGTCCACCATTCTATGAAGGCGAGAAGTCTACGCCTCCATGGCCTTCTCAAAGGAGAACCTCCATGACGTTCAAGTCCTTCAAGCATTCGATGACTTGTCCGAACAAGAGACAACTCCTTCTCGAGTTGGAGGGCTTTGGAATCTGCCATTGCCGCTTTCTCCTCGAGGGTGGAAATCTGCATGCTGAAGCATCGCTGCCTTCTCATCCTTCTGCTCAAGTCTCTGCCTCAAGTTATGATTTTCTACTCTGATCTTCCTTTGAGAATCCAGAGTCTTGGCCTTGAAAGCGGTAGCTACTGGCCGTAGCGAGAAGAGAGGCGATGGAATGGCCGAACCAATTTATCGGTGCAGGATGCCTCTATCCCTTCCAAGAACTTATCCTCCATCTATTTGGCGAAGTCCTTGAGGTAGGAATCGGTGATGTCGGGCCGCTCCTGCTCCTGTACGCGTCCCAATCGAGGCCGAGCTGAAGTTGCAATCCTCAGACGCCTGCTGGGTCGCACCCTCTGTTGCTAGCTCCATCTCCCGAATAGGGGTGCAGCTCGAACCGGTGAAGTGGGAGTGTTGGTTCGAGGCCTCTTCGCTGGAGTAGAGGAGTTGTTCGGGCGATCCGAGGTGCTTGCAGGCCTTTTCGCAAAGAAAGCACACTACTCATCTCCTTTTGAGGGACCAGGCCAAACTCAACAAAATTTTGGGTTGTAAGTAGCTCCTGTACGAGTTAGCGTTGTCGAGAGCAGTGTTGACACGCGCTTGAAGCTCTTCCTAAATTTTGCAAGAAGCACTCCAAGATATTGCAACAACAACCAGAACAGAATGGTGAGAAAAGATGCGAGCAGAAGAACTAAAGTAAGAACATATTGAACAATAGATGACCTGGAGTGCAAAAATGACAAGGAATCGAAGAGACCCCTTCAGAGGCAGATGAAGCTTGCCCCCAATCTCCCCCGGCAAAGAAAAACTTGCCCTTCTAGTTGCCGCCAGAAGTGGGGAGATCAATAATAGGTTTCTTGCCTTTCAGACTAGAGGCAAAGTAGTACCAGCTAGAGTCCTCCGGGCTGCTTTTCAGTTGGTAGAGATGCTTTATCTCCTCTACCGAGGGCTCGCCCAGATTGCACCACCTCCACAACACATAAAGGCCAGACAAGACCCTCACCCATTCGGGTTCAACTGCCCCAGGGCCAAGCGAGTCCGGACGAGTCGGACAAAATAAAGTTTGAAGAGGCAACCTAACCCCCACCTAAAGCACTCCGTATGGAAAGTGACATACCCAGGGAGGACGAGTGGGCATGTCACTCTTACTGGACACCCATGAGACCACACTAGCCGATATGTGGTAGGTGTACCTAAGTCGTTCCAGGTCCGAGTGTGAAGTTTCACACCTCATATGATCAATGGAGAACCACCCACTCTCCGACCTCTGGCTAACCCTTTCCCTCTGTTGCGGCCGGGTCTACGCCACAACCAACACCCCCTCAGGACTTGAGTCACTCACGGGGACCATCCTAATGGGTTCAACATCATTCGAAGAGGAGGATTCTTCGGACAACAAACATTCTACGGGGTTGTTGAAGGTCTGACATGTTTCCTATGGATAAAATCTACCGGATGGAAATCGAAGCACGAAGTAAACAAAGAGCCGAAACGAGAAAGAAGAAGAGGAAGAGGTTTATACACGTGAAAGAGGCGACGGGAAATGGCGATGTGATGCGGAGAAAATACAAGAAGATGAGAAGCACTTGCAAGCGATTAGTTTTGGTTTGAGCAAAAATGGACAATAGAAAGCACGGTAAAGAAATCGAGGGTTTTTAAAGGGGAAAGCGCGTCTCTTCAGCAGACGGCACGCATCTCCAGAGACGCGACTGTTCAAGTAACGTCTCTTCAAAATTCAAAAGTACGGACCAGATCCATCCATGTGTCTCACATTAAATATGAAGTGATGAAAGTGAAAGACAGCTCAACACGGGAAGATAAAAAGGCTAGGAAGACAGCCTAGACAAGAAGTTTCCAGTCTTATCTCGCTTCACTCCAAAGACTAGAAACTGGAGGACTGGTGATTAGGTAATATCGAGCAGGCCCCCTCGAAGCCAATCTAGCTCAAGTAGAAGGCCTCGAGGTCAACCCAGCTCGAGCAGAAGATTTGACCACTGGCAAGAATACGACCTTACTTTGCGTCAAAGTTGGTCAAGGTCGAGTGCCCCAAGGCTAGTCGAACCCCGAGCTCTCCTTTCTGCTCAAGGTCTTCAAGTCCTCCGAGCATAATCCAGTCACGCCAGTTATGGCACGGAGGAAATACAAGATCCAGGTACAGCCAGTTCGAGGTAGTTTGACCATTCTCTCCAATAAATCAATGAGACGATCGATGCTTGACCCATGCCCCACGCGGTATAGTGTCGTGACTGTTACCGATGGCTGGCACACGCCCCCACAGTGTCATCATTTCGTGCGCACACGCCCGACACTATGATCAAGCCATGGGAACCCATGCCCACCAGACAGTCACGCATTCCCAGGGAATGTCACAGTAATCCCGGTTGTCAGGTAGACCCAGACACCATAGACGCGAAAACGGCTGCCCAAAAAAAAAAAAGGGCGGGAAAACAAAAATATAAAAGAAAAATTAAAGTAAAGGTGAGGGGGTTCCGAGAGTTTTTAGAGCTTCTTCTTCTTCTTTTCCATTTTTCCTTTGGATTTCTCACAGGTTATTCTTACCACTAAAAAGCAAAAATACCCTTTTTATTCCTCCGGTCTCTCTAACAAAGAGGGATACAAAAAGAATAACCCGATCACTGACTTGAGCGTCGGAGGGTTTTCGCCGGAAAAACACCCGGTGACTCCTGATCTTGTTTTTGTGAGTACAGGCCCAAGAAGATCGCTGTTTCGACGAATAAAAGAGAATTGAGGTTGGAAAGCATTCTTGCTCGAGCATCCTGCGAGCAGTAGTTTTGACACTATTCGAGGGCACGCAGAAAACCGCATTAACAATATTGTCAATTCAATCACTTTTTCTACCAATAATTTACACGTTACTTTGAAAAATTCATTGATAAACATATGTTTATACTTGTCATAGTTAATTATATCATATTGTTCAAATAATTCAACTAGATAATAGAAAACAAGAAAAATATATATCGAACACAATCAAACCGTGTGTAATTTTTTTGTATATAGTTATGTTATCACAAGAGATCTTATGCTTCAGTTAAAGTACAAGATCTCAATTTGAGTTATTAGATATTTTATGAGTCATGACTCCGATTGGTATTCTATACTTTAACTGAAATAAGAAATCTCTTGTTGGAACCTTATTATATGTTTATATATGTATGGGGACAAGTTCAAGGGACACAAATTTTCATACAACTTTAAATATAATTTTCTAATAATTAGATTATAAAAGAACGAAGGGTCAAGATAAAATGACATGAACTATTATTTTCATCAATATTTTCTCTTTTTCTAGTAGAGTTTTTTTTTTTTAAATTTGAATTTGATTAAAGTCTGAATATGTCTAACTAAATAATATATTGGTTTTTATTTTTTAATATCTTAATAGAAGTGGTATCTTTTATATATATATATATATGCAAAAGAGCTTAAACATGATTATTTGCTATTTATATCCTTATAATGAAAAAAAAAAAGAAATACTTTGGGAAATAAGTATATTTTAATGGAAATACTTTTGGTATGTAGAATTTATTTCCCATTTAGGTCTTTTTTCATTTAGATAAAATCATAAAAATTTACTTTTTTATTCAGATACACAAATTTAAAAATCAACCATAAATTACAAAAAAGAAACAAGAAAATTTTTTAAAAATAAAATTAATATAACCTCTGTCACCTTTATTTTTCATTTTTTCTTTTCTTTCTTTTATATTTTGATGGTGCCTGAAAGTTATAATATCAATTTTTGGCTTATATATATACCGAATGAAATTATCTAGTTTTAATTTCACAATTATTATCACGAGTTCAATGACAAGTTAAAAGAATTGGAGAGCATCTTTAACTCATCATTTCAAAAACGTACAGTGATGTTGAAGTGACATGGGCGGTGCCATAGATGGCGATGTCTCTACGGTGATAGTGATGTCGGCCCTGAGATTGAGGAAGTCAACCATGCAACTCTTTCATAGGAAATTTAAAAAATAGCCTAAGAATTTTAAGATCTTTTAAAATTAGCCGGTGAAATTTCTTCCACTCTAGGTTTCATCATTTTTACAGCAATACCTTTATAATTCCAAATCCCAAAAATCAAACTTTCTCTCCTCTCCCAAATCTTGAAGCACGGTCTCAACTTTTTAACAATAATTTATGGCAATTGGGTGGGCATTTGACAACGACTTCGTCTATGGTATCACGATCCTATATTTTCAACACTTAGATGGTAATTAGATGGGCATTTGGCGGAGCTTCATCTTTGGTAGCTTCATCTCCTAAAGCAAGATTTTTTTTTTTGGTTTCTTTAAGATTAGATCGTTATCTGATTGTATTTGAGTATATATTTCTTGATAGATGAGTATTAGGGTTAATTTTCTATAAATTTTGAAAAGCATCTAATGAGATTATGATTTGAGAGAAATGGCATATGAAGTGTTTGTTGAAATGCCCATTAGACTTCATTATGTCATTTTTGATAGATTGTGTTATAGGTTGATTGTAGCTTGGTGCGAATCTGCGTTCAGTAAAACAGAGCAAGTGATCTTGGCGATATAAGTGTTGCTTTGATTTAGTGCAACAGGAGCCTATGTACTGGTGACAGGTGCACTTCGCACAAAATCACTGAGTGTGCTCACTGTTATTTCGCTATTAAATTATCAAATCTTATTAATCTCAACAAATCACTAAATCCCATCAAACAATTATTGCATAAATGAAGATATAATAACTAACTAGAGAGCTTTTTAAGAAGTGTATATTCTTATATAGTATGAACATTTAATGTAATTAGTTTAGGATTTAGGTTCAAAATTGATATAGGTTTTACTGTAAATATTAGTATTTTTCATTCATAAAATAGTGAGATTTCTGTTAACACACACACACACACACACACACACATATATATATATATATATATATATATATATATATTAATGATAACAAACATGTTTTGAATTAATTTAAATAATTTTTAAATTGGATCAGAACTCTCAAGCCGAAAATGTCTTAAAACAGAGAAAAAGTTTTGGAGGTTGTTAACTTGAAACAAGATTCTCTTTGGATACTATCAGCTAACCAATAATGATGAAAACGGCTAATCATTATCGAGCAAAATTGAAGTTTAGTTTATGGAAGAAATCAGCTAACCGTTAGTTGGAAAATGGCGAATCGTTAACTCTCACAAATAAAGCTTACTCATTGGAATCCGTTAGCAATCCAATTACATGTAAACGTTAAGCCGACTATTTCATTAAATTTTATTGGAAGCAAACATCTAACGGACTAATTGAATTATGACTGAATGGTAACTTACTCAAGTCATAGCGGTGATCGACAACCGAGTTAACGACAATCGATAAGGCCCGGAAAGTCAATAACGGCTGGTTTTCAGCTCCATCTATAAAAAGCTCAATCAAATTCAAAATAGTATCGATCTATCACGGTTTTGTTTGAGCTAGCTCTTGAGTATACAATCTTCCATTGAGCTTTAAACTTGTTATTATTTAGCTAAATCACACTTTGGTTCATTTTATAATCAAATACATTGTGTGAGGAAACTACTTTGTAATCCATATTGTAAAATTAAAGTTGAGTGACTATAAGTGTTAGGAAAACTTGGATTAAGAGACTAAGGATAATATCTTATTTTAAATGTTTATTGATACCTTGTAGGTCAATTGCAAGCATTGTTGAAGCCTCGTAGTAAAAATTTAAGAAGATCATTAGGTCATTACCACTGAATGGAGACCTAAAAGAACTGCCATAGAAAGCTAAAGATTTAAACACCTTACTTATTAATGATTTGATTGGATTTCTTATTTTTTATGAGGAAGACTTGGCAATAAAAAAGGTAGTGAGGAAAATAAGAAGAAAAGTTTACACTTAAAAGCCTCAAAATATGAAAGCGATGAAGATAGTGAGTTGGAAGATGAAGACATGGATTTGATGGCACGAGTTTAGAAAATTCTTCAAGAAAACTAATGAGCGGAGAAGATTTAAAGGAAGGAGAAAGGGGCCACCTGAGAGACCATGAGCTCAAAGGCGTGAGGCCAGGGCTGCCACTGTACAACCCATGTCGGAGAGTTCCCCACGCGGATGGTCCCCAACCACCTCGCGGGTCTCAGGTAGGGATCACGAGAGAATACATGCGTCATGATGGCCACATACCCATGACTAGCCACCAGAGTAGACTGAAGTGAGCCACAGCGGGGTGATCGTTTATTGCCACCCACTAGAAGCTTCGGAGGATAGAGGCAATACAAGTAGTAGAGCAGAGCCACACTTACGGACGGTATCTGAAGTTGAAGGTATCTCGTGAAGAGATACTTCAAGTGGGCGAGGCGTGGACTGCTAAGCCCTCCAGCCTAGATGACCACGCCGGCTAGCGAGGCGGAGGCGAGGCGATTCTGCGGTTTCCATGGTAACCACGGCCACACCGGCACTGATCATGGTGATTTGAAAAACCGGGTAGAGGATGCGGTTAGGAGCCGGTATTTGGATGAGTTTGTAGAAGGGGACACCGGTGGTTGAGCAATGACTGAGGAAGATGGCAGAGCTTACTGAAATGAACCACAGAACCACCGATCCACGAGGGTAATCTCGGGAGGGCCCATAATGGCAGGAAGTTCAAATAGGGCCGGAAAAACTCTGCTAGATATCATGCGGTGGCAGAAGTCTGTTCATTGCTCTAGGCGCCAAGAGGCCAAGGTTCGGCGGTACCAATCATGTGGACGGATGGGGACGAGGAGGGGTCTTGTGCCCTCACGAGGATGCCACAGTGGTAAAAGCCGGCATGTGCAAATAAGGAAGTTGACCAGAATATTGGTTGACTCGGGGAGCTCGGTGGATATTCTCTTGAATCCACACTCGAGGATTTGGGAATAACAGTCGCGAGCCTCGAGCAAGCGAGCACTTCCTTGAAAGGATTTGGGGAGGAAAGCTAATACCTCTAGGAATCATCAAGCTGGCGTGACCATGGGCTCAAAGCCTTTTGAGGAAGAACATGATCTTTGGATTTCATGAGTGGTAGATGAAGCCGGCCCGTGCCGAGGCGATTCTAGGGAGGCCGTTCATGAGGATCAGCCAATGCATGCTATCCACCCATTATTTAGCCATTAAGTGTCGAGTAAATGGAACTATTGGGGTCGTGAAAGGCGACCAAAGGGTGGCGAGGGCTGCTACTGCCGTGTCGCCAAAGAAACCATGCGAGAAAATCTCGCTCGACTCGGAAATCGGGGAATGGAAGGCGGGAGCATATCGGCCAGCTCATCCAGACGGACGAGAGGTCAGAGGCAGGTGGAGCGTCTGACTCACGAGGAAGTATTTCCAGTGGGTCTCCTTGTATTGTGAAATTCTAATGTAAGATTTCATCCCAGATGGGATATGTAAAAGTATAAATGTATGTAAGAATAAGAAAAGCATTCATAATGTAAGTTCAAAATGAAGACTAGAAACAAGAAAAACTCCTTGGTAGGAAGTCCCAAAGCCTAAGTCTTAGGCGTGGGACGAGTTGCTAGCAGCTTAGGTCGATTGCGAGGCTCGGCGGGAGTAGATATTCAGAAGGCGTTCGGTCAATTAAAAGGCCCAGCGGGAGAAGTTTAAAAGAGCTCCTTGGCAGGAAGTCCCAAGCTTAAGTCTTAGGCGGGACGGTGCCACGCTTAGGTCAGTGCGAGGCCGGCGGAGTATAACAAGAAGGCGCTTGGGTCGATTGTAGGCCGAGCATGGTAGAGATTGAAGACTTTCCGGTCAATTAAAAGGCCCGGCGGGAGAAGTCAGAAGAGCTCCTTGGCGGAAGTCAGCGGAGACGGTGCCAACTGGGTCGATTGCGGGCCCGGCGAAGTATCAGCGAGCTCGGGTCGATTGCGAGGCCGGGCGGAAGATCAGAAGAGCTCCTTGGCGGAAGTCCCAGCGGGACGGTGCCACGCTGGGTCAGTGCGAGGCTGGCGGGGAATATCGATAGCACTGGGTCGATTGCGAGGCCGGGCGGAAGATCGAAAGAGCTCCTCGGCGGAAGTCCCAAGCCTGAAGTCATTAGGCGGGACGGTGCTAAGCTCGGGTCGATTGAAGACCGAGGCGGGAGTGATATCGAAGGCGCTCGGGTCGATTAAAGGCTCGGCGAAGTTTGGAAGAATTCTCTGCGGAAGTCCCAAGCCTAAGTCTTAGGCGGGACGGTGCCACGCTTGGGTCAATTCTGAGGCCGGCGGGAGTATCGGCAAGCATGGGTCAATTGCGGGCCGGGCGGAAGATCAAGAAGAGCAGCTACGACCGAAGTCCCAAGCCTAAGTCTTAGGCGGGACGGAGCTAGCGGTCAATTAAAGGCCGGCGAGGCGGCTCAGCGTGAAACGCTACGGCCGAAGTCCCAAGCCTAACTCTTGAGTCGGGACGGTGCCTAGCGAGGTCAGTGCGAGGCCGGCGAGGAGTTCAAGACAAACCCCTTGTCCAAAAGTCCACTAGGCCTAAGCTGCTAGGCGGGGCTCGAGAACAGAGTCAAATGAGCTCGTAAAATAGACATAAGGCTTTTTAGCCTAAGTCGAGCAAAACTCTATCATGCATGGTTAAGCGACATTACACTTGGGCATAATTGAAAATAGGAAGTCCAACACTTAGAAAATTTTTTACTCGATAAGCATATTCAAAGTCAATTCGGCATAGAAGACAAGAATGTATGTACACTAGCGATCAATAGAGTTGTTCAACATATATCTTTTTTATTATTTCATTAAAATGATTACATATGTACAAAAAAAAAAGAGAAGAAGTCCAAGTTAATCAGTTGCGGGAACATCATCGGCGGCGAGGAGCATCCGCGAGGAGGCGGGGAGGAAGGACACCGGCGGGGGCTTGGCGGGAGGGGCATTGGAAGAAGAGGGAGCCGGCTCTCTGACAACACCTTGGGGCTCGGATGAAATAGCTTCGGGGTTGCTCATGTATTCGGCTACATACCCTTCGACCTTGGACATGTCGGCCTCGGGGTATGCCTTCCCAAAGCATACATAAAGGCGATCGTGGTTAGATGCGCTTACATGTTGTACTCGATGTGCAGTTGGACCTTGATTGTCAATTTGCTCTTGAAGGCGAGCAGCCTCTCCCTCCAGTTAGCTGCTCGTAGCAAGACTTCGAGTGTCGAGATCCTTCAGAGCATGCTTCGGCTCGTTCTTGGTCTCGATCGACTCCTCTCAAGCCGGGAGACCTTGGAGTCGACCCTGCTGCATCTTCTCTGCAAGATTTATATTCTCGATCCGAGTTTACGATTTTCTTCCTTGACTCGTTCACGATGCGCTCCGAGCTACGAACGCTTTGCTCGAAGTTCTTCACGGGAACTTAGAGTTATCTCATTAAGCTACAGTCGCGGATGCCAAAGCTCGGGACGAGAGGCGTTGGAAGATCTTGAGCAGTAGCTGCGAGTGCGAGGACTCTATCTCATCCGAAACACGTTGGTCGACTCTTCGTTGAAAGCCCTCCGGTAAGGCTCGGAGCAGTGGGTGGCGTTGTTCTGCACGGGGCGGTTGGAGGGCGAGTGGGTCGGCGGTCCTTTGTCTCCTACGAGGAGGACCTTCCTCCGCCCTCTCGGTTGGTCGAGTAGAGGGCCGCGGCTCGGCGGGTGGGTTCGGAGCACTCGACTCAGCTCGAGGTCTTTTGAGGTGCTCGCACCTTGATTGTTCCACGCGTCGATGCAACATTTCACGCATCCTGCTGCTCATCTCTTCACTTGATACTAAATTGGACTCGAAAAGCTCAGGGTGTCAGCGACTCCTGCCGCGAGCTCGCATTTGAAAGAACGATCTGCACGCGTGCTTGAAGGCGACCCCGATCGGATAAGAAGCACCGAGGCTGCGAAAAATAATCAAAGCAAAACAATGAGAGCAGAGCGAGCGGGAAAACTAAAAGTAAATCCACAGGCGGATAAATGACACGGGTGCAAAAGTCTTGCGGGACTGGAGGGACCCCCTCACTTATGAAGTGCAGCGTGCCCAGCTCTCCCAGCGAAGAAGAATTTGCTCTTCCGGTTGCCACGGAGGTCGGGAGATCGGTGATGGGCTTTCTACCCTTGAGTTGGAGGTAAGGTAATACCAACCCGGCATCGCTTGGGACTACACTTGGTGGTAGAGGTGTCGATTTCCCACTGAGGGCTCACCCAGTCGCAGCGTTTCCACAAGCGAAGAGTCAGGAAAGGATCCTCCACCCGTTCGGGTTCAATTGCCCGAGGGCGAAGCGGAACCCATCGGAACCCGGCCAAAATAAAGTTTGGAGGTAGCCTAACCCCGTTTGAAGCACTCAAGTAGAAGGTTGTATATCCTTGGGGGGGACGGCTGGGGATTTCACCCCTGCCCGGCAACCTTAAAACTACACTATCAGGTATATTGTAAGTCTGCCTAAGTCTATCTAAGTCAGAGGGGGTGGTTTCACACCTCGGAGGTCAATGGGGTATTCCAGCGTTCGGACCTTTGGTGGCCCTCGTCCTTTCTTGCTGGTGGGTCTCGACCACGGGTAACTCTCTCTGCGGACTAGAATCCCTCACGGGGATTATGCTTAAGGGTTGTGCCTCAGCTAGAGGAAGAGTCCTCGGCGACATCCTACGGGGCTCACGAGGTTTGACATTTTCCTAAGGGTGTGAACTAGCAGGCGGGAGAAGAAGCGAGTAGTGGCGGGAGGCGGAAGAATGGCTTGTACTGAGCACGAAAAGAAGTGTGGTTGGCGGAAATCACCTTGGCGGGAAGAAGAGGAGCGATGGCGGCGGAGGCAGTTAATTGTGAGTTTTAGCGAAAAGTAATAAATAGAGACGAGTGAAGAAGTTGGGGATTTTTAGGTCACGTCCCTTCGAATTTCAAATGCCGCAGCTAGGATCAACCTACGTGTCCCGCCTTAAAGGTGAAGTGGTGAGGTGGGAGGCAGTTTGGGAAGCGTGGGGAAGAGTAAAGGCCAGTGAATTGACCCATCATTCTTGAGTTTCAGGTCTTATCTCGCTTCACTCAAAAGACTAGAAGCGGGGGCTGGTGTTTGGGTAATATCAGACGAGGCCCCTCGAAGCCTATCGACTCGAGTAAAACACCCAGGGGCAGCTAGGCCGAGCAGCCATACGATCAAAGATGGTCAAGGTGGAGGGATTCGAGGCTGTTCGAGTCCAGAGCACTCCATCGCTCGCTCGAGGTTGTCCGGGTCAAAGTTGGTCAAGGTCGAAAGCTAAGCACTCCATCGCCTGCTCGAGGTCGTCCGGTCAAAGTTGGTCAAGGTCGAGAGCTAAGCACTCCTTCGCCTGCTCGAGGTCGTCCTTGGGTCAAAGGCTGGTCAAGGTCGAGAGCTAAGCACTCCTTCGCACTGCTCGAGGTGCGTCCTTGGGTCAAAGGCTGGTCGAGGTCGAAAGCTAAGCACTCCTTCGCACTGCTCGAGGTCGTCCCTCGGTCAAAGGCTGGTCAAGGTCGGGGCCAGAGCACATCTTTCACGCTTCTGAGATCCACGAGCACGGTGGGCAAGACCAGAGCCAGGGCAGCCAGGCCCGTTTTCTCGGAATCATGGCACACCTTTTAATGTCATTGGGATCCCGCATGGTGTGGTGGTTATCATTGCTTGGGTGGCGGCGGCACTTATGCCTCCAAGGTGTCATCATTCCTAGCGCACTTGCACGACATGGTGATCGGCCACTTGAATCGGGTTAAGGGGACGGTAGCTCATCCACAGGGAATATTCGCCAAACCCAGTTGTCGAGAGGGACCCGGATACCACTAGTGTGGGAGTGGACTGACTTGGAAATGGAAAGAGCGGAAAAATGGAGTATAAAAGGAAAGCGAAGGGAGCGTTACAAGGGTTGGAAGTTCGATTCGAGAAAGGATCCAGTAACTTGATACTGAGTTCTTCCTTTTCTAATTTCTCTTATCCGAACTTTCGGAAAAACACCATACTTATCCAAAAGGGGCGAAATAATACCCCTTTCATCTTTCCAGTCTCCCACATTAGGGAGATACCAAAAAGACAAACCCGATTCTTGACTTGAGCGTCGGAGGGTTTTCGCGGAACTCGCCCGGCGACCCACGACCGGTTTTCGTGAGTGCAGGTCAGGAGATTTCCGTTCTAAGAAGGCAGAGGAGCAGGACGAAGGAGGTAATCACTGCTCGAGATTGAGCTTATCGCGAGCGGAAAGATCGAGGTCTTGTTTGAATCCATGACGGAAGGTTTAGACAATCCTACTCGAGCTGTTTGGAGGCACTGTTTGAAGGTTCGAGGGACTGTTGAGGCACGCGGGAAAAACTGCATCAACAACTACTGCTGCCAAAGGGACCGGATGGTGTCAAACTGCAGCATGGTTTTGCATGAGACTCAACAAAACAGACATTTACTGAGTTATTTGAGTTTTTTTTTATTTCACAATAGGCGGTAAGTTAACTCTTAAGAGGAAAAAGAGTTAAGGGCATGTTTGTTACGTAATTGAACATTACTCGATCGAGTGCATTACATTATTGTATTGAACTAAAATATTATTGTTATGCTAATTCATATTTGGTTGTAATTAAAAAGGTGGTTAATACAATAAAATGTACATAAAAGAAATCTAAAGGTGTGGTGTAGGCTGTATTGCATTAATATATATTCATTTTACTATTATTATTTAATACTATAATAAATTTAAATTTATTAATGATTAATTTATATAATACGCAAAAAAATTTAATTTGAATACTAATATAAGACAATAATTAAACTAAATATTTACTAAATCAATGATAATATATTATTTTACTTTTATTATATAAAACTATTTTAATTATTTGATTTAAAATATGTAAAAAGTATTTTAATCTTATTCAACCATTTATTATTTACTAAACTACTAAGTTTAAAAATGAATTTAAGTTAAACAATTATATTCAACATTAATAAATAAAAATAAAATCATAATTTGATAATATAATATAGTTTATATTTTATTATATTTTATAATTATATAATATTATAATTTTACATTATAATATTAAATTATGCTATAATATAATAAGATTATACTATATTATAATAACTAATATATAGAAATAAATTATATTATAATATAATTTTATTAATAATATAACATAAAATTGTAATATTTTATTTTTTAATAATAGTAGACTATTAAATCAATTTTTATATTATAAAAATTAAGATATAAAAATAATATTTAATACTTAATATAAAAATTAGTAATAAATTCAAAATAGTATTAATTTAACTTAAACATTAATACAAAATAATATTATTTTATATAATATAATTCAAATTACACATATAATATTACAACTTAATGCAATATACTATAATGCAACGGTATGCGAAATACTCCTTATAAGATAATTTATATGTACATTCAAAATGTCATGCCCTCATTATTGTGGAATGTAAATCTCACATACAAAACCTTAGTTTAGGAGTTGTTTTGGCCTTCTAGATATCATACCTTACTTAGGACAGTTTTCTACATATTAGGAGGTAGATAGTTTCCTAATTAGACTAGGAGTAGGCTTTCCTAAAGAGAATTCTGCACTGATTATGTTTTCCCTTATAAACATGTATTCTTCTTGTTAGATTAGAAGTTCATTTAGAATTATTTTTGGAAGACTTAAAAGGGATTTTAAAAATATAAACACTAATTTTAGCATTTATTAAATTTTTTAAAAAAATTACTTTTAGCAAAATCATCCTATTTGAATAGCTTTCAAAATTTAATTTTGAGAATCACTTTTATATTTAATACAAATCCATATATATCTTATACATATTATAAAAATCTAAAATTATCCTTATTAATTAGGAAATAAAATCATTAACTTCAAAGGCAAGTTAATGAGTTGATGGAAAAAGGGCACATAAGAGAAAGCATGAGTCCATGTGCAGTTCTAGTTTTGCTAGTTCATAAGAAAAATGGGTCATGGAGGATGTGCATTGATTGCCGAGCCATCAACAGCATAACGGTAAAGTATCGACATCCAATTCTTAGGCTAGTTGATATGCTTGATGAATTACATGGTTCTTATATATTTTCTAAAATTGATCTAAAAAGTAGATATCATCAAATTAGAATGGAAAAAAAGAGATGATTGGAAAACTATCTTTAAAACAAAATATGGTTGTATGAATGGTTAGTTATGCTTTTTGCTTTGACTAATACTCCAAGTACTTTTACGAGACTTATGAATCAAATTTTGTGGGTTTTTATTGGTAAGTTTATTGTTTATTTTGATGATATTCTCATATATAGCAAAAACTTAGATGATCATGCAACACATTTGAAATCTGTTTTAGATGTACTTAAGGAAAGAAAAGTTATTTACTAATTTGAAGAAATGTACCTTTTGTACCGATAAAATTGTGTTTCTAGAATTTGTTGTAAGTGTACAGGGTATACAGATCAATGGAGAGAAAGTATTTGCAATCCAAGAATAGCCGAGTCCTACAAGTGTAAGTAATGTGAGAAGCCTCCACGCACTTACTAGCTTCTATCGGCGGTTTATGAAAGACTTTAGAACATTGGCTGCACTGCTTATTGAAGTAATCAAGAAAAACATTAGATTCAAGTGGGGAGAAAAATAAGAGAAGGCATTCCAAATGATCAAAGAAAAGCTAAACAAAGCCCTTTTATTATCCATAAATAACTTTAAAAAAATGTTTGAAATTGTTTATGGTTTTAATCTTTTAACTCCATTAGATTTAACTCTATTACTTGTTTCTGAGTATGTTAACTTAGATGGAAAGAAAAAGGCTAAAATTGTTAAGCAGGTGTATGAAACTGCGAAGCTCAACATTGAACGAAGAACTGAACAATATGCTAAATAAGCCAACAAAGGGCAACACAAGCTAGTCTTTGAACCCGACAATTGGATGTGGTTACATATGCGCAAGGAACAATTTCCAACTCCAAAACAAAGGAAATTCAAGTTGTTATCTCTGGGCGATGGACCTTTCCAAGTCTTAGAACGGATCAAAGATAATGCTACAAGCTAGATTTGGCCGGTGAGTACAATATAAATGCTACAATTAATATTTCTAATTTAAGTCCTTTTGACGTAGATGAAAATTTGAGAACAAATCCTCTTCAAGAGGACGAAATAATGAGATTATGAATAAGAATGGTACAAGCATGTGGAATAAGGCATATTAAGATCATATGCAAGTTCTCGTCGGATTTGTCATAAAAGCTCATGCAAAGAAATTCAAAGAAGTACTTATTGGTTTGATTCAAGCAACTTAGGATCAATCCAATTTATGGAGGCCTATTAAAGAAATCTCACAAGATATTTAGACCAATAAATGCATGATTCAAGCTCTTTAATTTTATGAGCAATTAAATCCATGAAATCGGCGCATTAAGGATAAAAGATATGCCACTATCTTTTTAGATAGTGTTTCCATTTTTAAAAGAGGCATCAAATCAACTATTCTGATTTTATTTAGTCATTTAGGATACTTTTTTTTTTATTATTAGATTAAGATACTGATTTATTAAGGATTCTTTTCTTATTTCAATTGTATTAGGATTTATTTCCGATTAGGATTTCCTGTAACCCTTACAAATCTTATGCCCTGCCCCCTCCCGGGGCGAGGGCTCTGCTCTGATTCACCTCCCGGGGGGATTATTAAGGGGGGGAAGCCGGTATGGTGAATCAGAGCAGAGTTGGTGTGTTAAGCATCATAATCTGATTGAGTTTTTGGATTGGAAGTAAGAGATTTAATTTGAGAGAAAAGGAGGAAATGAGGTCACCTTGCTAGTGAGCTCATTTCCGGAACCTGAAAGAAAGTTTCGTGTCAGTGTCAAGGGGTCGGGGGGATGTGCCCCCCGGGCATACTGGCTTAAAACAAAAAATGTATATATATATATATTCTCAATCAATAAGAGAAAAAGAAATTTTTCATATAATTTACTTGAGAGAATAATTCTATTCAGTTTTTAAATGAACTCTTTGAACTTATCAGATTATCAGATTTTTCATGGCGTTCAATCCTTAACTTATCAACAGACTATACATAACTGATTGTGGCGTCCTCATATACTAAGGTTCTTGCGTCATTAAGCAACGAATCACAATTCCATTCAATTCCTGAAATTAGAAATGATCTTGGAGCCCAATTTGATTAGGGTCTCGTTAGTTCTTGGCAGGGTTCGTATCACCATTAATCTATATTACAATAGATTCATGTATTCACGAATTCAATAAAATTTGCACAATGCAAAGCCATTTGCATATTTGGAAAGAGAAAACATCTTATATGAGATAACTAATTTTGTTCAAATTATTAGTTATTTTCAATCAAAGATGATGAAAAGTTAAATAAAAGTATAAAATAAGTGATCAATTTCTGAATATTGGACATGAAATCTCAATGCTTTTTTAAAGATCGAACAACCAAAACCCAGTAGCACAAACATGTGAATGATAAATTATAAGTTTATAACTATGTGTACATGTTACGACTAGTGATGCCAAACATGACCCAACCTGAAATGAAAAGTAAATTTAACCACAAAATTAGCTATAATCAAATATTAGGCAAAATAAAAAATTTATATTAACAAAGCTTTTACATTTTTAAATACCCACCTCCGTCCCAGGGAGTATCATTAGGCCGACAAAGGAAAAAGAAAACCAAGAAAATAAAAAAATCAGCCAGTTGCTGGAGGCGTTTGAAGTTTTACATCAACTGCTTCCTCACCGATGTTAATATGTGGTGTTTTAAAGAGAGAGAGAATAATTAAGACGTGGCTTTTGTTGGAGGTGCAGTGCAATGATGGGTGGCAGTTTCTAGGCATGCTGGCTTGGACAGTTAGAGGTGGGTGGTGGCTTGTGACTTTGTTACAGGAGTTCAAGGTCTACAAATCGATAAATGTAGTATTTATATTTTTTTTTGTTTTAATTTTTAAATTTATTTATTGAAATTAAAAATAAAACTAGGCACGGATCTAGGTTTCAAGTTTTTTGGATCACGCCTGGACCTGTACCCGGGAGGTGCCAATACTTAAAACCAATTTATTTGTTAAAATGGTTCAAATTTTACTTGGACAACATAGGCTAGGTCCGATTAGATCCAGGCTGAGCGAGTTTTCTTGCCACCTCTGCCTTGGGTACTTTGACCTCTACCGTCTGCCATAATTCACTCCCATCACCCTCCAAATCCTTCAACTTCCCACAATTTGGATAAAATAATACTTTTTGTACGCCTTAGTCCCCTCAAGACTTGCGGAAAGCGATAATGTTTTAAAATTACTTTTGTTATTATTGACAGGATTGAAAAGTAGTTAATTACTCTAAAATATAAAAGTGCTTAATTATAATATAACACAGTAAGTATGAGATCAAACTATAGGGAATTTAAAATTTTGGTTATTAATTATTAAATAAATTTAATTTTAGACAAATAAGTTAAGAAGAAATAGGCTAAATTAAAAAAAAAATGTAAAGTACTCAAATAATAATCATAATACTCTCTCATATTTATATTGTAATTATTTTATCAATTTGAAAATTATTTGACTTCGTTCTTAATTAATCACTTTATGAATAAATATAGGAGTTAACACTACCACAAAACTGAAATATAGTAGTAGCATATGAAAAGTGCTACTAAAAGTAAACCGTAACATTTTTTAAAGTGCTATGTTAGCCCATGTTACTAAAAGTGTTTCTTTTTAGTAGTAGTTATGGAATGCTATAAAATTTAATTATGTAGCATATAATAAAAGCTACATATTTAATTTTAGTTGCATTATATAATTGCTATCATTACAGATTATGTAGCACTTAACAAATGCTATCAAACTGTCTTTTGTAGTATAATAATAATGCTGCAAATATGTTATTTGTAGCACTTTGGTCATGCTACAGATTTTAATCTAGTAGCACTTTAAAAATGCAATCACAATGTCTTTCATGGCATAACAAAAATGCTACAGGTTTTATGATATTAGCAATTTTAAGATGCTACAAATTACATGAGTCGTAGCTTTTACAAAATGCTACCAAACTCTTTTACATAGCCTAACAAAAATGCTATAATATTGAATGATTTTTAACATTATTAAGATATTACAAAATAGTGAGTTGAAGCATTTAATTACTATAGATTGGTTGTTATCACAATTATTAAATAGAATCGAACAAACACTATAAATTTGTACACATTAATTTTTATAACAATACAAAATTGTTCTCAACCTATGGTTTATACAAGCAAAATATACAATATATATAAAATATTGTATCAAAATAATAGTGTATGAAGATGAAAATCATAATTTAAAGATAGATATCAAGTACAAATACAAAGGATGTTTAACTGTAAACATAACGTGCCGTATATCAAAAAGGCAATGATTAAACAAAAAAAAAACTATTTCATCTTCAATTTGCATCGGAAACTCCTTTACAAGTAGTATTTATTCACATGACCTGCATTATAAATTAAAAACAAAAATATAAGTACAAAAAATTACATGATAAGAGCAAATCTAGTGATAAATTTTTGTAAAGTATTTCACTAGAAAAATTTAATTTACAATCATGATTATTTTACTAAAGAGATTTCAACATAACATTTAAATAACTATAAAATTTTGGTGGCAAAAATTTTCATTTTAACTTACAATATTATAGAGTTCTAGTTTTGAGCAGTGAATTCAAATATGCAACTGATCTTGTTCTTAGCAAAAATTTCGACAGTCTCCCTTAAAGCATGGACATTTCCTAGAGCAAATTACAACTTTTATAACATATATCATCAACTCAACACTTCTAAAATTATATTTTCCAGCCAACAACAACTACTACCACAAGTTATTAAAAGCAATATATGGCGCCTCGAGCTCCATGTTTCACATACACTGAAAAAATATGAAGAAATGCTCAAGAAAATATATAAAAGTTAATGGACAAGAAATTACCTAAATATGTGAATGACGCAAATTTCAATTTGTAGAGTCTATAACAACTCAATTAGCAGGCCACGCGGCTGTACTACCAACATCTTCTTCAATGTATGTCATATAAGGTGTAGTCTTCCATAAATATTTCTCATGTTCTTTTGCTACATTTACCCAAATTCTTATGGCCCTTGGTCCAATAGGAATATGATGAACAAATGCTTTTGGATCACTTGCACACCAACACCCTTCAGCTACTACAACCTTAGAGCCCTTCCAATCAAGCAACTTGCATTTAGTGATATTAGTCTTCATATTCACACTCTAGCACAATGAAATAATAATAAAATTACAATTTTAATCAATATCATTTATTTTTATTTATAGATAAATATTGTTGACTTTCAAATTCTTACCATTGGAGCAGGTGCATTCAGGTCATCATCACATTCTCGACTTCTTTGATTTTGACTCTATATAATAAGAATTTCACAATTTGGTTATAAAAAAAATTATGCATCTATAAACCAAAAAACAAGCATCTTATATTTCACTAAAAATACCTCTTTTTTTTTTTTTTTGCATCTCTTCAAAGAACTTCTTGTATTGTGCTAATTGTTTCTTCATTTTATCTTGATCCTTTAATACTTGAGCTATAACCATATCCTTCTGTGACATAAGGGTTAATTATGCAAAGGTAACTCCTTTTCCAAGTGCTTTCACATAAGATTTTTCAGGGCCTATTACTTTCGACACAATATCTTCTTTTAAATCACTTGAAGTAAGATTTGAAAGTTCTTTTTCAATTTCATTCATTTGATGTTACAAATTTTCATGTGCAATCAATGTTAAGTGTAAGTGATTGTAGAAAAAGAAATATTATGACTAAAGAATTGATTTCTTTACCATAGCATCAGCAGCCACTGCATTTATAGGTTTGCCATTTTTTTGTACGTATTTTTTTCCAAATTCAACTCTAGATACATGATTTCCTTTGGTTTTCCTCTGAACAAAAAAAAGTGCGTAGTAAAGTAATGCTTAGGCTTTTGAAAACTTAAAAAAAAAAATTGATATTACCATATCATGAGTTGTTCGAGCAATTCCTCTTCGACCTGATGTGTGTGGAATTTTTTTTTTTCTTATTTTTTTGAACTTGTCACTTTTAAACTATATTTAAAAGATATTTTATACAGTCAATTAAACAATCTACTCACACAAATTAACACACCACCAATATAAAAACGCATACCTTAAATTCATCACTAGTTTTTTCTTTAACAAAGTCTTTCCATTCATGAATTGACTTGATATTATCAGGCTTGAGCTGTATCATTTCTTCTATATTTTTGCCTCTAATATTTTTTGCACAACTCTTGATTTTGAAGTCCTCCAAAGTCCTCCCATCTCTTTAAGTATGTAAACTTTTTGCCATTCATCATCCAACTTGTACCTCAGCTACAATATAAAAATGTATAGTTAATCAAATAAATACTATAAAGAAATCAAGTTTCGTAATTTGAATGGCAATCATGATATTAAAACTAACCTGAATACAATTCCATAGAATATTTTTCATTTTTGAAGGAACTTTATCCAATATGAAATTGTATACGGTGCGATCTCTCGAACTAAACTTTCTAAAAATGAAGATAATGTAACAGATCTTTCTTCGATCGGCTTGCCATTTTCATTAAATTTGACTTCAATCCTATCATCACCATCCATGGCAATGTTCTTTATTTTAGTAGGACCTCTCTTTCTTTTTGATACTTTTGACTTCTCCAAATGAGCAGTACTTAAATCCATAGGATCTTCTACTTGGATTCATATATTACTTGCAAATATTCTTTTCTCATAGCTGATCCTGGATATAACTATTTCTTACTTGAACTCAAGATAATTAATCTACAGCCAAAGCAATCTGAAAATTACAGAAAAAGAGTTAGCATTACATATATAAAAAACAAAATAGTAAAAGAAATATTATATTTGGTAAGAAATTAGATAAACTAAATATTAGAAGCACAATATCTTACCAGTAACCAATGCACTGTAACTATTTTTATATTCTATTAGAACATATGCACCATATAAAAGTTTAGGAAATATACTTATTATGAGAAGTTTAAGGAAAAATCACAATATAAAGCATAACTTATATATGCAACACAGGACAACCACAAAAATTACATTGCAAAGACATTAACAAACTTAAACATCATATTATTGAAAGATAATAAGAAAACACCATAAGATAACAAAAATAAAAAAGCATGTCACACTAATATGTTATTACTGCTCCCTCTAACATTAGTAACTTCTTCTTGTTCATTATCACTGTTTATATCCAATGTTGTTATATCCATTAGCCCAAAAGTTGTATCAACATTCTCCTCGTACATGTCCGAATCAAAATATCCCCTTGGTGGTGCTTTAAGTAAGACATACCAATTTGATGCATCATTTTCTTTCGAATAAAATACTTGTTTTGCCTGAGATGCAAGAATAAGAGGCTCTCTCTCATATTGATTTTGACCTTGGTATAGATTAACAACTATAAAACCATCTTCAATCCTCACACCGTGGCCTTTATTTGCCCCATCGCACTTGAATATTGGAATCTGAAACTTATGATAATTAAGCAAACTTATCTCTCTTATAACTCTATAATACGAAACAATCAACAACTTGTGCAGTGTCTTTCACACTTGCCCTAAATATAGTTGTTGCTTCAATTGAAATTCCACTGTTTTGTGTTGACATTTCAACTTCTCTTATATGGAATCCTTGTTGATTAATAATATATTCCTTATAGCTCATGGCCTAATTTCTGGGACCAAAGGAAAGCCATTTTAATTCATCCATATCATTATTTGCATCAATAGAGAAAACAATCTGTGTACAAAAAATTAATTAATCAGAATCTTATAACAAAAGCTATCAAATGTACAAATAAAAATCAATTAGCATGCTACCTTTTCTTTTAACCATTTAGAGAAATTATCAGCATGTATTTTCCAAAGCAAACCCTTACTTTTTTCTAAAATCTTGCTTGATTGCTTTAACTCTTGTAGATGCATCCTAATTGACAATTAAAAAATGAAGAAAAAAATATTAAAAATATAGTTTTTAACAAAAAGTAAATAATGAACTGTTTAAGTACTTACTCTAAATATGACTCCACTATAGCTATATTGAATAACACATATCGATGTGCACTTTCTAATACTTCATTACTTAAAGTAATTGATGTCCCCCCTAAAATTGGATGACCTTCAAGAATTACATCACTAGAAAAATCTTTATTCTGATGTTTATGATAACTTAATTCAACATTTTGATTCAAAAACCCACTATAAAAATTCATCCATTCCTTTGCAAGATAACATTGTGCAATACAACCTTCTGACCTAGCATGATTCCTAACATATCCTTTATAAATCTTCATGTTCCTAATACAATTATATGATGTTAAAATATGTTATTTTTAAAATTAATTAATTTTACACTTGAGAATAGATATTTACCTTTCAAAACGATACATCCAACAATACTGAACAGGTCCTCCAAGTCGTGCTTCACGTCGTAAATGAATTGGCAAGTGGATCATTATATCAAAGAATGTCGGAAGAGAGAATCTTTCAAACATACATAAAGTTTCGTTGATCTCTTCTTCAAGATTTAACATGTTTTCTCTATCAAGAATCTTTTGGCATAATTTGTTGAAAAATGAACACATCCGAAATATGACTTTCATAGATCCCTTAGTTAACAGTCATTTTAATGCTACAGGCAGTCACTGTTGCATTAAAATGTGACAGTCATGTTATTTAAGGCTAGTAATCTTACACTCATCAATTGATACACAATTTCCATTGTTTGAGCTATACCCATTAAGTAATTTCAAATCAAATAACCTTTTGTAGAAGATTATTTTCTTATCTTTGGTTAACGTAAATGAAGCTGCAGGCAAGAGTAATCTACCACATTCATCAACTTTTGGTTTCATATCTTCTCGAACTTCTATGTCTTCTAAATCTTTGCGGGCATTCAATCCATCCTTTGTTTTCCTACTAATGTTTAATAGTGTACCAATAATACTATCACAAATATTTTTCTCAATATACATTACATCCACATTATGTCGCAATGGCAATTCCTGTCATATTGATTGAAATCAAATTAGAAAAAGCATTTATCTATAATCAAAATATATTTAAAATATAAATAAATAAATTATATTTAGTGATTTGTACCTTCCAATATGGTAAATTAAAAAAAATTGACCGTTTTTCTAAATTTGAGAATTTTCAAAATTTTTACCACACTTCTTTCGTTTCTTGTCCAATTTCCCCCAATCATTTTCAAAATCTTTCAAATCCTCAAAATTTTTCTTAACAACATTAATCTTAGGATATGTTCCTTGCTCTTTTTTTTTCATTCAAACCATGCTTTATTATTTTTGCGAAAAGAATGAGATTATGGCAAAAAACGCCTGTGACACTTATAAACAAATTTTCTACTAAATGTCAACCATTCTGAATAAGTGTCACAGCACATATTGGACATGCATGTTTACCCTTAGTTTTACATCCAGAAAGATTTCCATAAGCTAAGAAATCATTTGTCGTCCACATCAAAATTGCCTTTAAGTTAAAAGATTCTTTAGCAAATGCATAAAAGACATTTACTCCAGCTTCCCATAATTCTTGCTTAAGGGCTGTAAATACACGTCAATATCATTACCTGGCTGTCTGGGCCCTTGGCATCAGTAAAGTCAGCATGATATTTTCTTTTCTCATACATAACCATGGAGGTAAATTGTATGTGACAAACATCACAGGCCAACAACTATATACAGCTCTTAAATTAGAAAACGAATTAAATCCATCAGCAGCTAGACCTAGCCTAAGGTTTCGTGGTTCGTTTGAAAATAAAGACTATTTTTTATCAATTAAATCCCACGCTAAAGAGTCCATAGGATGACGTATCTTACCATCTTCACTTTTATGAGTAAAGTGCCACCTTAAGTCTTCCGCCAATTTTTGAGACCTAAACATTCTTCTAAACATTGGTATTACTGGAAAGTATCTTTAAACTTTGGCTGGAACACCCTTTTTTATTTCATTACAGCTGTCCACCTTCCATCTTGAAAAGCCACATTTTGGACAACAATCCACTTCCTCATTCTCCTTTCTAAACAAGCAACAGTCGTTCACACAGGCATGTATCTTCTCATAACCTAAGTCAAATGCCTTTAAAAATTTTCTCACCAAGTAAACTGACCTGAGAAGTACATTATCTGTCGGCATCATGTCATGCAACATCTCCATCAAAGCTCTTATTAGACAATTCATTTACTGCTTTGTGTTTGTATAAAGCTACAATGGCTGACAATTTTGTGTATTTGGTGCAATCTGGGTATAAAGGTACTTTTATGTCATCCAATGATTCTTTAAACTCTATATTTCTTCTCTCTTCTAAAGGTTCTACATCTCCATCTTCCATATATCCAACTGAAAATAAATTATATGTATCTGACATTGTCTTTTCTTTTTGTTTTCCATCAATTGTTTGTTGTTCCCCATGATAAAACCAAATTGTGTATGTCGGAACCATACCCCTGATGACAAAATGCTCATAAAATGCCTCAATAGTTTGATGACTTAAATTTTGACAATCTCTAGAGGGGCACAATATCTTTATAGGATAACTATTATTCTTTTCAGCTATCTTCACAAAATTCCAAGCAGCATTCATATATTCATTTGTAGCTCTACCAAATGAAATGCTAAAAGCATGTTAGTAATGTATTTTTAGCACATTGGGCAATAGAAATATCTTTCATTACCTGTTTAGATGTACCCACTCTTTCTTCATCATCTTAATACCACTGTATAATATCTTTCCTGGCACACATATTATTTTTTTTTACGTACCCTCAGGCAACATCATAATTCTATATATGCAGTAATGTATGACTAAGATTACAAGAATAATATGCAAAAATAAAGCAAATACTAAAACTAAATTAAAAAGAAAAACTCAATGATATATTAGAAGCAACTAGTATAACTAAAAAATAACTCAATAAAAAATTTAAAATTTAAAAAAGACAGCAAAATGAAAGCAAATACGCAAATAACAAAAATAGTAATAATAAAAATCTGGTAAGAAAATGCCCAAACACACACTTTTGTCTTTGGCAAGTTTACAAAACTTGATTAGTCTGCAATAGGCTAAAAGTTTCAGGAGCAGGAGTTGGGTCTTTTACAATTAGGAGGCATTATTTTATCATATTAAATACAAGGAAAAAAATCAGCTTCAATAAATTTTCTACAAAACCTATATTCACAATTAAATACAAAAGTTAAATTAATAATATCAAAAATTTTAGGAGAGAAATTGGAAACAAACAAAAAATTATAACAACTTAATCTTTAAAAATCCAAAAGAAAAAATTGTAAATTACGTTCATGAAACCATTTTTGGAACCAAAATCCATTAATTACTTCTGTCAAACTCAAGCTGTTCGGAGATTCAGTTGCACAACAAATTAATAAATCATTAGGTGATATGATTTCTGAGGAAATTTTAAGGGATTAGGATTTTAGGCCTTTAGTTACTTTGGTGTGTGGTGAGTGACTGCTCGAGGAGAGAAAAAAACAAAAGCTTTGACTTTTGGGTGGTAGCATGGATGTTGGGATAAAGGCAAAAGGTTGTAAAATAATTTTAGAATTTCATTCTTCTTTTATTTGGCGGTAGATCTAATTCCTGCTATATTTTTGGCTCCTTTTTAGTAGTATTTCTTATATGTTATTAAAATTATGTTTATATTGTAGCTTTTCTAAAATGCTATATTATTAAATGTTATACATAACTATTCTAAAATGCTACTATTTGATTTTTTTTTAAGTGTAACATAAAATTATAACATTTATAAATTGCTACATTAGTAAAATATTGTGATAGCATTTGTTATATGTTACAAATTAAATGTTATATATATAAAAAAATAAAATGTAACTATTGAGCAGTCAATAGTAGCTTTTTTGGACAAAATGCTACAATAGAATGACATTTGGTAATATTTAAAAAAAAATGCTAATATCTAATGCTACTAAAGGTGATATTTGTTGTAGTGTAAGTACATAATGTGCTACATTCTTATTGGAGAGTTCCCATTATCGCATTGGTATGTTGACATTGAGTCTAAACACCCATATAAATATAAGGAGATCTAGATCTACAAATTTAAATGGAATTAATATAATTAGTAGAAAATATAACTTATAAAAATGTAACTGAAAATAATAAACTTTAAACTCACTTGAGCGGGTAATTAATTCTACAATTTGAATTTTTGAGCTTCACCTTTCACATTAACTTAAAAAATTAATCACTTATATTGGCTAATGAAACACATATTTTATTTAATAAATTTTTGAAAGTACAATATAAGGATATTGAAAATAAAAGAGAAGACAAAAATCTCTTTTTACTAGCTACACTTTTCTTAAAATTTACTCTAAATTTACACTAATTTTTTCTATAAAATTTACCTCTAAAATCTATATCTAAATTATACACACTCATCTATAAAATCTCCTACCGTTATATAGGAAAATTCTAATTTGATCAACTGTGGGCATTTACTTGATATTTTTGGTGAGTTTCCAGCCACAACTTTTAGATGAGCTTTACAAATGAAATCTTAAAGTCTAAAATTGCAATCATTGTTATATATTATGGATCACTAGATTCAACATGATCAATGGCTACAAAAGAAGTCAAAGCATGACTCTCTATTAGCTCATTTGTCAAGGTGGTTGATCTTAGGGATGGCAACTAAACCCGGACCCGGCTCGGACCCAGACTGAACCCAGATTTTCTGGGCCGGGTTCAACTCGCATCGGATTATATTTAGTCCGGAATTCGAATAAAGTATTGAAGACCCGCATATTTTTGAGTTCGGATGCGGGTTTAGGTAAACCCGCATCTGGAACCCGGTTCCTAACTTTTTTTAAAATTATTTAATATATATATATATATAAAAGAAACCCTAGTTGCTTAATTGCGTTTCACGCTCACTACCGCCGCAGCCTCTATTTCCTCTCAGCTTCTCTGTTTGGCTTTTCTTCTCTAATTCTCTCCTTCAAATGACATTAAATCATTAATCACCATCGTCATCAGTCATCACCTATTCACCTTGCCAGTCATCATTTTTGAAGCTCAGCTATGTTGATCATTTCATTTGGTCATCACTAGTTCATCACTTCATCTCATCATCATCAGCCTTCTCTGTTGGGTATCGTGGCCTTCTCTGTCGCAACTGTGTTGAAACTTGAAAGCCAGCTCATGCTAAATAGTGAGTTTTGGCCATTTGCAATTTATGCTCTATTATGTTTTGATTTTATTATTTATAGTTTATTTATTTTTGAATTATTTTTTTGTGCTGTTAAATAGAATATAAATGGAAGAAGTTGTTCATTGATTTGATATATATACTGCTTTTGCTTTAAAATAGTGAGTTTCGACTTCCTTCTTTGCAATTTATGTGCTGTTATGCTTTGATTTAATATATTTGTTCTGTTATGCTTCCATTTTATTATTTATAGTTTTTTTTGTTGATGTTAATAGAATAAAAATGGAAGAAATTATTAATTCATTTAATATGTATGCTCGGTTTATCTGTTATGCTTAAAATATATATATTTATGATTCCCTATTTGCAATTTATTCTCTGTTATGCTTTGATTTAATAGATATGCTCATTATGCTTTCATTTTATTGTTTATAGTTTATTTATTTTTGAATTATTTTTGGTTGTCTGTTAATAGAATAATAAAATGGAAGAAATTATCATTTGATTTAATATTTATGCTATATTATGTTGCAAAATATGTAAATTTTTACTTGTTAAAAATAGCATATAAAATGAAAGAATTTGGGGATTAGTTGTTAATTAGGAAAAGAAATAATCATGTTTTGACATAATTTTTGTAGGGTGACAAATTCATAATGAAAAATGAAGAAATAATTAATTTGGATGCTACTGAAAAGAGTGATGAAAGTGTGTGTGTGAGGGTCAGAACAGAAGTATAAAATAATGATGATACAGCTGTTGAATTAGAACTAAATTCAACAATGATAGTTCAGGGGAGTGGTTGTGGCCGTGGCTGTGGCACTAGGGGTAACACTACTCCTATCACTTCACGAAAACGAGGTGCTGGTGGCTGCAAAGGGAGCTCTTTGGGCAGAATAGTCTCTGATGCTTGGAATCATTTTAAAAAAGCTAAGTTGGGGAGGAAGTTCAGGCGATTTGCAATTATTGTGGGTTAGTTATGCAAGGACATTACTCTAGGGGAACTAATCACTTGACAAATCATGCTAAACGTTGCCCTAGACGGTCATTCAAGAATGTGCAGCAAATGCACTTATCTTTTTCTTCTAAAGCTGATAAACCACTACACTTAGTAACTGCAGTTATGAATCAAAGTGGATATGGCAACAGTAAAGCTTTTTGTGGCTAGAATGATTATACTACATGAGCTTCCTTTAGCATTTGTTGAATATGTTGGATTTTATGACTTGTTGAAACTACTCCAACCTTCTATTGAGACTATTAGTAGAAACACTATCAAAGATGAAATTTTGAAGCTTTATGATGTTGAAAAAAGAAGACAATGAGTATTTTAGAAGCTTGTGAGAGTAGGATTGCAATTACTACAAATATGTGGACTGCTAGTAACCAAAAGAAAGGGTACATGGTTATTACGACAGATTATATTGATAGCTCATGGGTGCTGCGAAGTCGTATTATGAGGTAATATTCTTGAAACTTTTTTTATTTAAGCATTAATTAATGTACTGCTTAATATTTTAACTTTTTAGGTTTATATATGTGCCTGCTCCACATACTGGTAAGGTAATGTGTAATGAGTTGTATGATTGTTTGATGGATTGGAATATAGATAGAAAGTTATCCACTGTAACTATTGATAATTGTGCTGCAAATGATTTCATGATTGACTTGTTGTTGGAGAAATTTTCTACTAGTTCAATGATTATGGGTGGCAAATTCTTTCATATGCGTTGTTGTACTCATATATTGAACTTGATAGTCAGAGATGGTTTATCTGTGATATAAAAAGGAGTTGAAAAAATTAGGGATAGTATTCATTACTGGACAATAACACCTGCTAGAGTTGAAAAATTTGAGAATGCAAAAAAACAATTAGGTATTAAGGAAACTAAGAACTTGGCACTTGATTGTAAAACTAGATGGAATTCCACTTATTTGATGCTTAGTACAACTTTATTATATAAAGATGTATTTGATCATTTGAAGGAACTTGAGAGAAATTATACATCTTTACCTAGTGAGTCAGAGTGGAATTTGTCTAAACTTATGTGTGAGTATTTAAAGAGTTTTTATAAGTTGATAGAACTTTTTTCAGGGACACGATATCAACATCTAAGTTGATAGAACTTTTTGCCAAGATTTATGAAATTAAATTGTCAATGAATGTATAGTTGCAATCACCAATTGACGGATAAAAAATATGGCCATTAAGATGATTGCAAAGTATGACAAGTATTGGGATATTATTCATGGGGTTCTTGCAATAGGGACTATGTTGGATCCTAGGTGTAAGATGCTACTGATTAATTTTTTATTTCTTAAAATATATGGAGAAAAAGCTGAATCTGAAATTGAAAGGGTGCATAAATTACTTGTTGATTTAGTGCATGAATATGAAGTAAAGCATTCATCAAATTCAAGTGGGGGGGTTAGTGGTTCTGTCAATTCTCAATCTGCTATAGTTGGAGATTCTATTATGTTGGACTTAGACTTAGATGAAATGGCTGATGAGTGGGCATCATTCAGAAATGAAAACACACAGAATAATCATTTCAAAACAGAATTGGAGCTTTATCTTAAGGAAAGTATTGTGTCTTCAACTAGTCAATTTGATATTTTGTCATGGTGGAAGAATAATAAGGGCAAATATCCTATACTTGCAAAGATTGCAAGAGACTTTTTGGCTATTCCTGTATCAACAGTTGCATTTGAGTCCGCTTTTATCATTGGAGGTAGACATTTAAGCCCTCATCGTAATAGACTTCATCCATATACTATGGAGGCATTGGTGTGTACTTAAAATTGGTTTTGGCTTGAACAAAACTTAAAAGGTAAGAAAATTAATTTATTAGAATCAAATACAATTGTTATAATATTTATATTATTAATTTATCACTAACTGGTTGTCTTACTCATTATGTTTATGATTTATGCATTTTTTTTAGATGGAATTCCAATGGAAGCAATACTTTCTACAGAACATTTGATTGATGAAAGTTTTATCAGTGAGCAACAGTCAAATGAAGTACATGATTGAGAGTTTAGTCTTTAGTATAATGGTTTGAAGTTTGAAACATTTATCTTATGAATTTGTATCTTTGGATGTTTATAAATTTGTGAAACTTTGAATTTTAAATTCTATATTTGTGCATATATATATATTTTAGAACTTGGATATGTCATGATTCGTATTTGATTATTTTCAGAACATGTTTATTTATCTTCTGAACAGCAAACACAAGTTTTAAAATTCAAATTCCAGTCATGATTCAAAATATTAAGCAATCCGGGTTCAAAACCTAGAATCCGGGAACCCGGATTTTTTCAGGTTGAGCCCGGCCCAGACCCGGATTAAAAAACTTAGGTTTAAATCCGGGTCTGGTATATAAAAATGCCATCGGGGTTCGAAACCGGAAAGACCAAACCTTGACCAGGACCCAGACCCGGACCCGGAAATTGCCATCCCTAGTTGATCTACCAAATTGACGAGTGTTAGTATAACAAGGTTCATGTGGCACGATATTAGTCTTTTAGGATTAATAGTCATTTAGGATTAATATTGGATCGAGTGCTATAAATTCTTCCAAATGCTTATGAGTCTCTAAAATCCAAATTTGATATTCGTTTTTTCGATCAAGCATCATAAATCTAGGGATTTAACTACAAAAAAAGAAAATCATACTTAAGAAATTATAAAAATGAAAATTCATAAAATGAGTTAGTGATTTATAAATGTGATGAAATTGTTAGTATTATCAATGATGTAAATGAAAAATGATAATTTTAATCTTTATTAAATGTACATTTTATAGAGTTAATTAATTTTTAGTATTGCTCATGGTGTGTTGGCTCGCAAAATCAATATTGAATTAAAACAAGGCAAAATATCAACATTAAATTACTATAAGAAACCCATAACCAAAGCAGTGTCATAATCAAAGTGAGAGAACACAAATTTTACCTTTCTCCATTAATTATCAAGGTATAGATCCAAGTTCTTAGCTACACATCCAATGACTTAACATCCACATTTGCCACTTTGAGGAATCATCCTTCTTTTTTCCAATTTCAAACTTAAATGCATAGCTATAGCACTACTAATAAAGTTGTGTATAGCTCTTGTATCAATTAATGCCGAATTCTCATTGTCATTGATAAGGGCACTCACATACATTAGGATTTTCTCTCGAGCAAATATGTTAGGGGGTTTCTCTCTCAGGCATTGAAGAATTGAAGCGCCCCTATGGTTACCTTTTCTACTAACTTTTCCTTTTCCTTCACCAACATAGCATTAAATGCCTCACTTTTTGGATAATCCTTCGACCAATGATTAGTAACGCCTCACAAGAAATAACTACCCCTTAGCTTGAAATCTCTCTTGCCATTTGATCCATTTGTCTTTTGCTGGTCAGTTTTCCACATTTTCAATTTCAGAGAACGAGTTTCCCAAGTTGCCATATTTTTCCCTTGAAGTTGCTTGTCACCTTTGAACTTCGAATGATCTCCACAGCAGAAATTAACCTATGTTTCTGTTATGGTTAAGCTGTTTAGAAATCCTTAATCAATCTATAACTTTGTTGTTGTCCAATGCTGCAATAAAAAGTCAAACAACATATCCGTTGCTCACATTTATCAGTAGCAACATTAAGGTAGAAAATGCTTCAACATATTTCACAATGGTCAAGGTTTGTCTCAAATTTCAAATCCAACATCACACCTCATGCGACAATTCTCTATACGGAATTGCTTTCCGAGTTCTTCCTTCAAATCATCCAATAAACTAATAGTAGTCTCACCTCTTTGAATTTCAATGTTCATCCTATGCGAATTTAAGAATTTTTACATAAATTATCCTTTTTAAAAAGAATCATTATATTTCATAAAACATATGTTAAACTAACAAATTCTAATTTTTTTTTTGAAACATAACATTTATCTTTTCAGTATTTCTTAATAAATAATTATGAAATAAAAATTGAAGCAAATAATTCAATCAAATAAATAGTAAGAACATACAAGATTCATTCAAAAACCATCTTAATATAATAGTATAAAAGTTTATGCATACTATAATATATTCACAAAATAATAAAGTGATGCAATTATTATCATATAATTACCAGTAATGCAGGTTGTGTTAAATAATTCAAGTATATACATCCACATGCCAAAATACTACACTAAAATATCATAGTTAAGATATAAATGCATACTCCCTAATCAAACGCCACCTCTCCTCTAATGGTCATGCTCCCTAACGATATCTATATGTTAACAAAAAGTCATAGCTCTAAATAATTCCTAATGACATAAAAATTTACAATCCTAGATAATTTCCTAATTTCCAAGCCAATTATTATACATAGCAGTAGGTAAATCAATCCTCTAGCTTGCCCATTAGTCTGAAGATTTAAGGCTTCTTAAATTATCATTATTGTCAACTTCATTATTAGATATGTCAAGTAATTCATGCTCTATTGGATCCACCGACATTTATTTTCTAGTTATAATATGTAGTAAATAACATGCAGTAATAATATGAGATTGGATTTTAATTGAATGGCATATCACATTTTCAGCAATCCAAAAAACTAATCAATTACATTTCTTACTAAGGAGTGTTTCATATTAAAGAACTCTTCTTTATTCTAAGGAGCTTACAAATCTATCCATTTTCATAAATGATATCTTGTTCTCCTATATGATGGTAAGAATTCATTCAACGTTTGCATATCTAGCATCTACAAGACAATAGTAACATATTTATTTTACAAACATTAGTATAATTTTAGTTTGAATATGTGATTTGATTAAATTAATATTCTAGAATGAGTAATACTTGGAGGAACTATTAAACATTCAGTTTATTTAATATATCGAGAAGTATTCTGAGTCTAGGGATGGAAAAATTCAAATCTGAATCAAGATGTTCCTGCATTTGGATACAAATTGGCATGGATATTTTCATATTTGGATTTGCATACGGATGCCAAAAAAAAAAAAACAAAACTAGACATATCCGAATGCAAGTAATATCCACATGTATTACATGCATATATTGTACCAGCTTAATTTAAAATTCAATAGTTTACATAATAATATTAAATAAGATCCAATCATAATTTAATAAATCAATATGAAATAACATCATATATAAGTGATTTTACCTTTGATTTCAGTCCAATATCAATTTTGGGTACACATTAATGCCTCAATGCGGTATTGATGAAGTTTATTATAATGACTACTCAAATGCCTACTTTCGGTGCTGAAAGCGGACTCAAAAGGAATAGTAGACAGATGACTCTAGCAACCTTAACGAGTATCATATATTTGCCTTTCTTATTCTTCTAGCAAGACAAAATATCAAAATTTCTAGTAGTAGGCAAAACTCTCTTATCTAAGTAAGTCTTTAACTTAAACTTAGCTCGTTTATTGTTGACTTCTTTAGAAACAAATAAGCCTCATTCACTCGCCATCCTTAAATCCTTATAAGGAGCTTGTGATATATCTTGAGAATAAATGCCTATCTTAAAATATCCTCCATCTTCACTTGTTGTGTGCTTTAATTCATACAATTTCACTACTTCATGAAGCAGGTTAAATCTCTTTTAGCTTGATAGGCATATTGATCTCCATAAATCTTAGGAAAAAAGAAAAGAAAAGTGAACATCATCTTCTTAAGCCTATGATCTAAGATATTCCTTGTAGCCAACACTCCATGATTAACATCCCAATACTTCAAAAACTTGGCAATCATATTTTCGACCACTTGCCTAATCTTCATGTTGGGTGACTTCTTTTATAAATTCATTAATAATCTAATCTCACAAATTTTAAAAAATAAATAAATTAGAGATAGGATGTCGAGATCCAGAAATTACTTTTGTCAACATACCAAAAAAATCTAAATGCGTACACAAAACCTTTGTTAAATCCCACTTTGACTCATTAGGCAAACTTTTATACTGTTTATTAAGCTTACTCAACCGTACAAATGCATCTTTGTACAATAAAGTAGTAGCGAGCATTAAGTAAGTTAAATTCCATTGAGTCTTACAATTAAGGGAAAAATATTTGGCCTCTTTAATACCTATTTAACACTAATCTGTAGCCATAAAATTTTCAACTCTTCCGGTGTAGCAGGTCAATAAGTGACACTATCTCTTATATTTTCAACACTTTTACATCACAAATATACCATCCCTCACAATTAAATTCAAAATATGAGCACAATAACGCATATGAAAACTTTTTCCGCTAAAATTGATGAACTTGGCAAAAAATATATCAAATATCGCATCTTTAGTCACACAATTATCCCCAACCACAATTGACACTTTGCTATTAATATTCTAGTCTATCTAAAAATCATGCATACATAACATTATATACTACTTCACCACTATGTAGAGATGGCACATATATGAAATACATATTATGCAACCCAAGAGAGGGGTGAATTAAGATTTTAAAACTTAAGCTAATTAAACCACACAATAATTTATTCTGATGCCTTAATGGAATAAAAAACAATAAATTTAACAATGCTCAAAATAAAAGAGTAAGGGAAGAAAAAGTAAATACAATGATTTTGAAATGGTTCGGTAATCTCTGCCTACGTCCATGCCTCTAAGCGCACCAAGCTTGAGGATTTCACTATTCAAGCCTCCTAATGCTTCAAGTTTTTATAATTGACTTCTAAGGTGTCAATAAACCTTTAAACCAAGAAATTATCTCCCAATCTCTTCACCTAAGTGTTTTTCACACTTATATAATTACAACTTTGGTAAATAATTTAATGATTACAACAAATACTCTCTTTTATAGTTAATATATAGATGATAGCATAATATAAATTGATATATGATGATTTGCGAAATAGAAGCTCAAAATTTGTTATATGATCTTGTTTTTATTTACTTAAGTTGTTAGAAATGGATTGGATTTGAGTTTATATAATTTGGACTCAAAATAAAGCCGTTATTGACAAAAAACCATGGGGAAGCGGTTAACCGCTTAATTTAGCCGGCTACATTTGAATTTTGCTATAGAATTACTATTTTAAGAGTTATCGTTTGGCCCAAACTTTTGATAATTATACTATAGCCCAAAAGTTATATAATTTACAAATAGGTCAATTTTTTGAATTTCTAAATAATACGCATTATTCCCAAAACTTTATAAGACTTTTCGAAAAAACCTTCTCTATAATTTTAACCTAATACTTATCGAATTCAAAGTTATCAAAAATTTTCAATTTAATGCAAAATCTAAAAAATATTCAAATCCACAAAATGCTTGTCTTATAAATATAAAGCATTTGATTTATAAAAATGATTACTTATAAAAGTAAATACTTTGAGCTTCTCAAATGCTAAACCAGTTATATATTAAATCATACCAGTTATACAATAATTATCGCAATAATAACTTCGTTGAGTGAAATTTCTTTCTTGATCGAGCTATTATTTGTTGAGTGTCTTGAGCTTGATTTAACTTGATTCACTTGCATAAATATTATCCTTCAAAAGGTAGGAAAAATGTGAAATATAATATTAACTAAATTACATATGTTTGTTATCATAAAAATTACGACATGTGCAGCCCTTTAGGCTAACAATATATAAACCTGGTAATGCAAAAAAAAAAAAAGAATAATGTAATTAAAATCATTAGCGTATGTTAAAAATGAAATAATTATGATATAAATATTAAAAGGATCACCTCATAATGTGACTATGTAACACCTATATGTTGTCAAAATAATTTGTAGTAATAGTTATGCAACCCATTTTTCAATTACTAGTCATCCACATGTCTGTAGTAATTAAAATCCTACTGTCACAATTATTTAACAATTTTATTATCCTCGACCTTTTAACATCATAAAGCTTCAAAATTTCATTCTTGATGGTGATTCTACTTATTGCATCAAGTTTCGGTTGATCCAACTTCATTAAATCATTAAACCCTTAATGTTCAACAAATGAAAGTGGAAGCTCATAGAAGATGATCATTCTTGTAACAATAGTCCTCACAGTTGACCACATTTTACTTCAGAATAACTTTCAATTATAACAGACCTATCATGTTTCTTAACAAGAAACATTTGGCCAACATCCTTGAAATTCTTTCTGAAATAACTAGTAAAATGATTTTTTCAATGTATATTCTTATTAAAATAATGTCTTCTCAATACTTTACTACTATACTTACAAATTGCTCGATGCACCATATCAAGATATTTATACATCTTGAAATGATTTCATACATTAGAATTTAGCATATCACCATTACTGATGTAGACCATTGCTACACCTTCAATATCATTACCTTTTTATTATTATTATTATTATTATCATGTGCTTAGCCATGTCCAAGGCACGACTACCATGTCTACGGCCATTACCACATTCTACAACTGTTAAATTTGGTTTAACTTCAATAATATCGTCATCTTTAAGTTTGTAGTCATCCTCCAATCTAACATCCAAATTATTAACACTACTTAGAGAGAACATAAAATTATTTCCTTGTTCTTATTCAACCACATTTAACAAATCTCAAAGCCTAATTAAAGTGAGTTGTAAAGTGAGTTAGCATATGTGCAAAACAAAAGAGATATAAAAAAAAAAAAATCTAAGGTAAACCAATTCATTACAATATTCTCATTTTTTAAGTGAATACGCAATAATTTACTGAAATTAATTCACTAAAAATTAATTCATGTGACTTACCTTTCGTTATCGACGATGATTAAATAGTTATGCAACGGCCACCAGCTAGTGAATAATGTAGTGACCAATGACCAAACTAAGAAGTAAAGGCAGATCTGTGCAGTGTGAGAATTTAATGACAACGAAGCGTGCAGTGTACTGAGGCAAGGGCTCGACGATGAGGATTAATGTAGTATGTGCTCAATCGAGGCAAATGGTGACGGCAGTGATATGGGTTGGGGGATTTGGCTACTAATGAAAATAACCCGTGAATATGTATGTGGTTACTGCTATGACTTTGTTTTAAGGTTAGGTAATTAGATTTTTTTAAAAAAATAAAGTTATATATTTTTTAATTTAATTTTAATTTAGTATATAATTTAATTTAATTTAACTGGATATCGATTTTTCATATGCACTTACATCCGAATCCGAGTATATTCAAATTTTTAGCATTTGGAGCTGAATCTTGTGGATCTTTGTAAATGCAGGCCAAATAAGAATTTTATTGTGATCCCTACTTGAGTCCAAGGCAGAGCCTTCACAACCAAGCAACACAAAGACAAATTTCATATTTTGTAAAGATACCTCTAAAACATTTGTAATAATCTCAATTTTCTTGTTCGATATCTTGTTTATCATTTTCTGACACATGAACTTTATGTAAGGTCTGTCTAATGCTCCTAGGCAATTTTACATATATAAAACAAATGAAATTTTTTAATATTAAACTATTAATACCTATAATCAAATATAAGTAATTGACAATATACCTTGAACTACTTCCATCTTCCATAAGTGCAATTCTCTAGTATAGGTTCTAGTGCCCTCAATAAAATGTTATGTATCAATAACACTTCATTTAATATTAAATTAAAGTATCTACTAATAGTCTCATAAAATTAGGAAAACCTAGCTAATCGTACGATTCTGGACATGATGAGACAAAGTGTATAGGAATATGCAAACTTGCTCTTCAACTGTCACAAAACCATTAGCCTTTAATCCTCCATTTTTTTAAAGTAGCTACACATAGTAAGCCAATGTCCTTTTATTTATTTTTAGTTGATTCACACATTGTATGTTACTATTTCTTATAATGCTATTTAAGTAATGTAATCTAGTATCGTGGTTTTGGAAGGTATGATTATGGATCATTTTTGTTTCATAATTGCACAAAATTTACAACTTACAAACATCAAATGTTTCCATGATCTTTTATGAGAAAGAATTTATGTAAAGTAATTGTAAACTGCAATAATAGTAGCTTGTAGAATTTAATTGCAGTTATAAACCTAAAAGATGACTTTTTTATTTTTTATTTGATAAATATAGAATCTATTAACTAGAATAATGAAGATTAAACACGTTTAATGAATGACATGACATAAAATTAGATATTGAAAAAGAAATATGAATCTAAGAACAACAGAAGAATGCATGACCATGAGTATTATATAGTTAACATAATAGTCCATAATTCAAGTAAAAAAATGAGCACACATTTGGACAATAATTTAATTAATGTAATGTTCAATTAAAAAAAATAAAGAACTCATGAAAACTAAAAAATGAAAAACCTATGTTGAAAACTGATGACCAAATTGTACAAAATTAAAACTATTTAGGCAATAGAATAATTTTGCTAAATTGAAGGAATTATTGATATTTTATAAGAAAATACTACAATACTCACGGTTCACTCTTATTTCTCTTTCCTAATTCTTCACTCTTCACTTGATGTATAACCAAATTATACAAGCAGATATAAAAAATTATTAGCCATTCATTTTCACTTACCACACCAATGACCAATAATTTCATCTAACACACCTATCACTAATAATTCAAATCTCATACCTACTCATGAAACCTTTCATAGGTTAGGCTTATTAATTTCAGCTTAGGAAAATATAATTCGATTGGATCATGAAATTAGTGTTGGGCATCTAACACTCTTCCTCAATACCAACTTTCATCCTTCAATCCATATTGAGCTATTGTTAGAACTCTTTAAACTTTTTAACACTAAGACTTATAATCTGTAACTTGATCATTCTTGATGTACTGCATTTTAATTTCATCTTGCAAGACCTTTTCCATGATGAAATGATAGTGCACAACCACATGCTTAGTTCTTACATGGAAAACTGGATATTCTGCCAAGCTAATTGCCGTTTGATTATCACAATACAGCCTTTAGATCAACATAATTAACAAAAAAATAAAAAATAAAAATGTCACAATGAACATGAACCTCAATTTTATTTGCCACATAACAAAAAAAAAAATCTTCTCATGTCCATATTAAACAAGTAAAATTAAAAAAAATAATAGTAGGCCATTGATAAATTTTCATTAAGTAAAATGCTAGCACACTTCTTTTTGCATTATTAAATATGTTATTTTTCACTATTATTTCATTGCCTTGTTGTGTTTTTTGGATATTGAGAACAAAATAATCAAGATTTAAATAGCAGGAACTACTAGAGAAATATAAAACCAGAAAAAGAAATATACACAAAGCAAGAAGAAGAGAACTAACAGAAAATAAATAAAAGCACTAGCAATGAATTGATCTGAGCAGCAAAAGTGGGAACAAAAAGATCCAAATGGCTCTTGCAAGATCGTCTTTAGTCACAGGTGTAGAAGTTCACTGAAAATAGTAATTATAGTTTACTCAATCATGTTAAAATTAAGTTTTCAAGAGTATTTGCAATGTAACATGCACTAAGATTAAAAATGAAAACCAAATATGCTCTCTGTTTAGCACACTATCATTAAGTCTATTTTATTCAAAAGAACAATAATGAAGTATTAAATGGCTTTCAATAAACACTACAAATGCCCTTATTTCCTTTATTCTTGTTCTTGTTCTTTTTCCATCACTATACTATTTTATATATAATGGATAAAATAAATACAATGAAATCTCATTCAATGCAAACATCAATTTAAAAAAAAAAAATCATATAAATTCAATGAATTTTTTCTCAAACAGTTAGAAGGTACGAAAAACACCAAAACAAAAATAATTTAGGAGCTAAAATCAATTATAATGCGAATCGAGTGACTGTATCTAATTATAAAAAAAGTTCAACGAAATCAAATACCTTTTAATGCACAGTTTAACCAAAAAAATAAACCAAAAAAAATTGAAGTCATTGGAGTTAATCTTGGCTCACTTTAATATCTACAAAAAGTATAAACCAAATAAAGGGGTATAAATGGATGTGAACAAGAAAATTTAGTTAAGCCAAGATGATGTTTACATTGTTGTCTTAATAGTGATTTTTTCTTCATTTGCCACTTGAATAATATTTTGTTTTCATGCAATGATGCAAAGATTTTATATGAATAGTGTCTATATACAAACAAGACTATTATGTGAGTATATTCAAACAAATTTTGCTCATATTATCACGCCGATTAATAATGACATCAATACACTATCTTCAAGATCCCATTATTCTTTTTTTTTTTTCAAAATTTAATTGGATATTTTGCCAATCAACTTCTTCCACCCAGCTAATCATTTTACAGTGACTGACCATTTTATATGAGGTCTCCAATAAAACAATGTGATTATTGTATCTAAATTGCTTTCTTTATTATCTCTAACTTTTGCTTCCATGGCTTAAATATTCCCAAGAATCTTAAACTTCACAATCAAATTGATATCATGTGCTCAATTTCAATAATCTGCTAGCTGAATACAGTTCCTTTCTTTTCTTGACTGAAAAAAATTTTGATAAAATAAATGGCATAATTATTGGAATTGAGGATGAAAGCTTGTCATGATAGATACATAAAAGAAAAAATATCAAATCAAATCGAGTGGTGGTGTTGGTGTTGCGCGGCAAAGACAGATCGTGTGGTGGTGTTATGTAGCTAAGGCAGATTGCGTGGTGGTGGAGATGGTGTAGCACGACAATGATGGTATTGAAGGGAATAAAATAAGGTTTTTCAATTTTTCAATTAAAACCTTTTAGGACCGATCTCATACAACATATAAGAATTAAGTAATCTAGAAATTCATACCTTGATGTTTTGAGAAGATGAACAATTGAGAGTTGTAGATCCGTTTTCAAACGATCTTCCAGGCTATAACTCAAGTTTGATCAACATTTGATCAACATTGGACGTGTGTGCGTCTGTTTTACCACTCCCCAATTGTAACTGGCTCCTCTTAAATGTCTTTTTTAATTTTTCTTAAAATCCTTGGGATTCTCTCTTGTCTCTTTTTAAGAGAATAATACCCCTTTTATAATATCTTATGAAAAGCCTTTGTATGTTAGGATTAAGATTTCTATTTAAAATATAATTCCTCTTTTAACTATCTCTCCACTTACATAAAAGTGGAAAGAATGTTTAACTAACTAGGAGACCACCTTGTAAAATATCACAAGCCCCCTTTTACACTTGAATATAACATACTTGGCCTTTACAAATATTATAATTATGATTTTCATCTAATATGCCAGTTTTTCTTGCTTTTGGGTCCAGTGATGGAGTTGTCAATTAAATTAGCTAGCCCGATGATTATTTGGGAACATACAATAGTAGCTACAATAATTAAATTTATTATTAAATAAATATAATTATTTAATTCCAATTCTACTCCACTATAAGATTGGAACTAACCTCCATAATTGTATACTCGAATATAATTCGCCCAAGCCACATTGATTTCTTTACTGCACAATCCTTTGTACCACATCATTAATTTAAATTGATATCTCAACTGTCCAATTAATTTAATTACATCTTGGTCCTTGATACTTACTGGTTTTCTCTAATGATCATTTTCAACATACTTATTTATGTTGAGACACTTTGGCTAGAGAATTATATGATCAAGTACTGAAAATCCATCAAGAGATGTGTCGTACAAATTCTATATTGTTAATCTATAATTTCAATACTTGTAATTGCTCTCACCAAGATACCGGGTAATCTTGACTACATGTGTATGTCATGCCCATTAGTAACTCAAATGAAATAACAACTACAATCATGAAATCATAACTAACTCAAGATTAAGATTACAGTAAATCAATGCCTATGAGATTTAATAAGTCTGACAGTTATTACTAGGTTAATTAAATCTCATATGTGATCTAGTTCAATGTAGACATACTACATCAATAAATTCATACATGATTAAAACAAATCACTCAATGAATTTATTACGGTCTATACCTAAATAGAGTGCCCAACTTTATTTATCAACTGCGAACTTAATTTATTTAATCATAAGATAACTTGTATTTATGTCTTCTGCGAATCCACATGGTGATCGCATAAATACATATAATATGATTAAATGGACTTTACTCAAAATATTAATGCAATTCAAAATATCTGAATAAATACTTGAAATATTTTATTAATCAGAAAGTCAATATGCTTTAAAGAGCACATAATCCTAACAGGTATAAAGCTGAGGCACAGCAATAGCGGTATCGAGTTGGTGTCACATGAGTTTAGTTTACGAGGGTTTGACTGTATTAATGGTATTTTTTTATATTGCATTAAAATGCAATAAGTAATCACAAAAAAATATATTATAATATATGAATGCTATAAGGGGTTTTAATACCATACAATAAGGAGTTTATGTGTTTTGATAAGTCATTTTTTGTGAAACTAAAAAGATACATTTTATCTTTTTTTAGCTGCCGTATACGATTCCACATAAACTCGAACACCCCCCACCAAATAGCTTTGATTCATATGGGCTTATGTTTATTAAAATAGTAAGTTATGTGGTATAATACAAAGTGATTTTAGAGCCAAACATGAGATTGTATAAATTTAATGTTTTTTAGGGGTTTAATACTATGTAATTAAATTGCCAAATATACCCTTAGTGCATTAAAAATCTTTTTTTTTTATATTAATGGCATTTTCACTTTATTAAAATAAGGATGATATATATATAAGTTCTCAGGAACGGATGCCTAAATACAGATTTCGTATGGATTTACTATTACACCATATTTTGTTATATTGTATTTATTCACTTAACTATAATATCATAAGGTGTAATAACGAACAAAATCTACATTCAGTCGTTATTGTCATAGTCATCAATGTCATCGTCATCGTCATTGTCGTTGTCATTGTCGTCATCCCTTCATCATTGTCATTATCATCATCGTTGTCCTAGTCATCATCATTGTTGTCATCCTCATCATCGTCGTTATTATTTTCATCATCATCATCGTCGTCCTCATCATCATCATCATCACCATTGTCATTATCATCGTCCTCATCATTATCATTGTCGTCGTCCTCATCATCATCATCACTATCATTGTTGTCGTTGTTATCATCCTTATCATTATCATTATTGTCCTCATTAACATCATCTTCGTCGTTGTCATCATCATCATCATCGTCATCATTGTTTGAAATAATAGCCAAACAATCTAAGAGGGTGTTGAATTAGAATTCTAAAAATCTGAGCAATTTAAAACTTAATGCAATCTCAAAAAGGCAAACAAATTGAAATACTCAAATTTAAAATGCAGTAAATATAAAAGCGTAAAGGAAAGAGAAATGCAAGCATAGAATTTTATGTGGTTCGACCAACCTTGTCTACGTCCATGCTTCTAAGTTCACCAAGCTTGAGGATTTCACTAAGCAAGCTTACAAGGCTTCAACAATGCCTACAGTTGACTTCCAATGTGTCAATCAACCTTCACAACAAAATATTATCCTCAATTTATTAACCCAAGTGTATCCCAATATTTACAATCACTCAACTTGATTTTACAATATGATTTAAAAAATGATTTCTTTCACATATACAATATGTGTTTACAATTAAAACCTCAAAGTGTATTTTAATAAAATGATTACAAGTTTAAAGCTCAATAGCAGACTATACTTAGTAGCAAGCTCTAATATAACTCTTGAGATTGATATGATTTGAATTTCATTGAGTCTTTTTATAGTTAAAGCTGAAAACTAGCCGTTATTACTTTATTGTGATAATCGGCTTACTGCTTGAAGTTATCTTTAGAGTCAAAATTTGAATTTAATAAAATCGGCTTGTCATTTATTATTATTTGGTTAGTCGTTTTTCATAACTAGTTAGCCGCTTCTTGAAATCCGCTTAGCCGCTTTCATTCTAGAGAGCTACTGACTTAAAATCGAATGGCCGCTTTATGAATCTAATTAGCCGCTTGTTACAGTATCGCTATAGTTTTGCTACAGTGAAAACTTTTACGATTACAATTTTTTCCCAAAAGTACAGAAGCTGCACTATAGCCCAAATCTTTGCAAACCTTTTCGAATAGGTCCAATATTAGAATTTCAAAGAATACTTGTTGATTTCAAAGTTCTCAACATTTTTTAATTTAGTCTATAAATTTAAAAACAACTAACTTAATAAAATCATTATTTTCATTAAATATGAAAACTTGTATATTATTAAAATGTCATAAAAAATAACTTAAACTTTTAAAAGCTTAATCATGCATACATTTAATTATACTATCTTTATAAGAACTATAATAACAGATATCATATAAGCTTAGGAAGATTATAAAATATATGTATTTTTTATTTTACCAATAACATGTAATTTATTATTATCAAAATTAAATACCATACAACCGCATAGGTCAACATTATTGTCATCTTCATCGTCGTCATCATCCTCATCATCATTGTCGTCATCATCATCATCATCATCATTGTCATCGTCATCATCAAGATGCATAAATATTAGAAAAATTATAGATTCCTCTCTTCAGTTTGGCTAAAAAATACTTGCACCCAAACGTAAAAAGGTTGCTATGCTTTCCCTCGTCTGGTTTGTCCAAGAAACTCTTTGCATCCAAACTCAATAAGGCTACTACACTTTCCCCACTCAAATTTTAAAGCATATTATGTTCCCTTCTCATGTTAACTTACGACTTCTATTACTATAATAAGTTAAATTTTAGGAACAAATTCATAATGTCCTTGATCAATTTAAATAACTCTTTGGACCTTGAAACAAACAATTTAAGTGTTTTAGATGTAATGTAATTATTTCAGATTCTAAATATTCTGTTCTATCTTTAATTCAAAGTTTATAGGAAAAAATAAAAAATTTTATTAGTAGAAAATATTAAATATGGGTGAATTAAAAATGATTTTAGACTAAAAACGGGCTTATTTTATGGCTTTTTATATTTTTACTATATTGCCCTTTTAAATTTACAGAATTGTACTAAAAGTTAGCATGATGGGGAAAGTGTTATGTTTTGAAATTAGAGAGGAAAAGGTGTAGCAATCTTATTGAGTTTGAGAGGGAATCTATAATTATTCCCAGAAAAATATAAAAGTGCTACTAGGTACTAGTCTTCATGTCTTTTGATATTTTGTTAAAAAGTTGGGGGTGGACATTCATCTCTGTGAGTTAAAATTTGCTTCGAATTTAACTTGAACCAAAATAATAACCCGATTGATTTGACCCAAAAAACAAATGAAATCCCTAATCTACAATTTTCTCTCCTCAAATCATAATCCTAATTTAGGAAAAAGGTGTTGATGCTGTTTTTCTGCGTGCCTTCAAATAGTGTCAAAAGTTCTGCTCGCGGTATACTCGAGCTTGAGCAGAATTGCTTTCCAACTTCAGTTTTCCTCCGTTCACCGGATCGGCAATCTCTTCAGACCTGTGCTCATGAAAATAAGGTAAAAGGTCACCAGGTGTGTTCCGACGAAAACCCTCCTACGCTCAAGTCAGTAATCGGGTAATTCTTTTTTGTATCCCTCCGTGTTAGAGAGACCGGATAAATATAAGGGGTATATTTGTCCATTTTGTAAGAATCACTTCCGGAAAATATCAGAGGGAGAAGAAGAAGTAGAACTTGTGTCAAAAATTTCAGAACCCCTTGCCTCTGTTTTCATTTTTCTTTTATGCTTCCGTTTTCCTGCCCACTTTTCTTCGATAGATGCCATTTCCGCGTCTATGGTGCCTGGGCCCCTCTGACAGCCGGGATTACTGTGCTACTCCTTGGGAATGCTGGATTGTCTAGTGCGCATAGGCTCCCATGGCCCGATCATAGTGTCGGATGTGTGCGCATGAAATGATGACGCCGTGGGGGTGTGTCTCGACCATCGATATGATGATGGAACCATACCACGTAGGGCATTGGTCAGGCATCGATCATCGCGTTGAGTCGCTGGAGAAATGGGTCGAATTGTCCCTAACCGACTGCATCTGGATCTTGCATTTCCTTTATGCCGTGACTGAGTTGTGCTCGGAGGACTTGAAGACATCGACCAGAAGAATGAGCTCGGGCTCGACCAATCTTGGACCCCTCGACCTTGACCAGTTTTGACGCCTAATGAAGACGTCTTCGTGCTAGTGGTCGAGACTTTTGCTTGAGATAGGTTGACCTCGGGGTCTTTTACCTCGAGCTGGGTTGGCCTCGAAGAGACCTGATCGATATTACCCAAACACTAGTCCCCGAGTTTCTAGTCTTTAGAGTGAAGCGAGATAAGACTGGAAACTTCTTGTTTGGGTCGGCTTCAAGGCCTTTTACTTTCCGTCGTTGAAATGTTTTCTGTTTCCATTATTTCACATTTAATGCGGGCACGTGGGTCGATCCGGCCGTGTGTTTGAATTTTAAAGAGACATTACTTGAGCGGTTGCGTTTTTGAGATGCGTCATTGTCACCAAAGAGACGTGCCTCCCTTTAAAACCCTCGATTTCTTCACTGTGCCTCCTATTGCTCATTTTCAGTCAGACTGAAATCTCTCTCTTGCAAGAGCTTCCCGTCTTTCTCTTTGCCGTCGCTGCTATTTCCGTTCGCCGACTTCTACTCAGGTATAAATCTCTTTCCTTTTCTTCTTGTTTCCGCTCTGTTCTTTATTTATTTGGGCTTCCGACTCCAGTTTGGGTAGACTGTGGTTATAGGAAACATGTCCAACACCCAAAAACCCCGTAGGATGTCATCTGAGGAGTCATCCTCTACAAATGATGTAGAACCCCTTAGCATCATCCCAGTGGGGGACTCCAGTTCGGAAGGGGTGCCAACTGTGGCGGAGGCCCAGCCGTATGAGGGGGAAAGGGTCAGCCAACGGTCGAGGGGTAAAGGATATCCCATTGATTCTATGAGGTGTGAAACCACACACCAGGACTTGGATAGGCTTAGGGGCACCTACCACATACCGGATAGTGTGGACCTGCGGGTGCCGGGTAAGGGTGACATACCCAGCCGTCCTCCTCAAGGGTACACTACCTTCTATATGGAGTGCTTCAGGTGGGGGGTCAGGCTGCCTCTTCAGCCATATTTTGCCCGTATTTTGTCTAGATTTTAGTTGGCTCCGGGGCAGCTGAACCCGAATGGGTGGAGGATCCTGTCCGGCCTCTATGTACTGTGGAGGTGGTGCAATTTGGGCGAACCTTTGGTAGAGGAAATAAAGCATCTCTACCAGTTAAAATGTAGCCCAAAAGATGCTGGATGGTACTACCTCACCTTCAGCCTGAAGGGCAAAAAGCCCATAACCGATCTCCCCACTTCTAGTGGCAATTGGAAAGGCAAATTTTTCTTTGTTGGGGGAGATTGGGGGCATGCTGCACCTATCTCTGCTGGGATCCCTCCAGTTCCGCGTCATTTTTGCACTCTAGGTTGTTTACTTATCTAACGAATCTTATTCTGGTTTTTCCTGCTCGCGTCTTTTCTCATTGTTTTATTCTGGTCGTTGTTGCATTGTCTTGGAGTACATCACATAGAATTAGGGAAGAGCTTCGAGCACACGTCAACACAGCCCTTGACAACGCGAGCTCGTGCAGGGAGTGCTCGGTATGATGAGTGGAGTGCTCGATATGATGCAGAGGTCTACGAGGACCTCAGAACGCGCGGGCAGCTCTTCTGCTCCAAAAAGGCCTCGAACCATTGCTCCTACTTCCCCGGTTCGAGTTGCTCCGAGGAATGCAGATGTCTACTTGGCCTCGTCCGAACGTGCTCAGGAGCAGTAGCGGCCCAACCACACCAACCCCTACACTAGGGACTTCACCAAGCAGCAAGATGGTAGGTTCTTGGATGGGGTGGAGTCCTATGACGTTGATGAGTTGATCGGCACTTTCCACCGCCTATCTTGTCGTGCTGCCGCTACCGCTTCCAAGTTTAAGGCCAAAACCCAGGATTCCCAGAGGAAGCTTCGATCAAAAATCCAGAGCTTGAAGCAGGGTCTTGAGCAGAAGGATGAGGAGAACATGAAGCTTCAAGAGGAGAACTCCACACTCGAGGAGAAGTCATCAATGTCAGACTCGAGGGCTCTTCAGTTCGAGAGAGAACTAACACTTGTCCGGGAAGAGCTACTCCATGCTCGGAAGGACTTGGGCGTGCAAAGGTTCTCCCTCGAGAAGACCATGGAGGAGGTGGCTTCTCACCTCGAGAAGAAGGTGGACTCTCTGAAAGACAGGCTCACGACGGAGTACAACGAGGGGGTGGCTTTCAGCTACAACTGCCTCCTGTATGCCTTGCGCAAGGAGCATCCTAAGGTGGACCTTGATAAGGTCGAGGCAGGTGTCGCAGAGTACATGCGCGGGCACAATGCTTTAAACCAAGGGTCGAGAGTTCCCCCTACCGAGGCCTCTGTTCCTCGTGCTGCCGATGCCTCTGCTCCTCTTGCTGCCAATGCCACTGCTCCTCCTGTTGCTGATGCCACTACTCCTCCTCCTGCTGCTGCTTTTGCTCTTCCTGCTGCTGCTTCTTCTGCTCCTCCCGAGGATCTAGCTCCCTTGCTCTACTCCTTCAGTCGACTGACCTCCCCATTTTTTTTACTTCTTGTACTTATAATCTTCAATGAACGAATAAAGAGTATACATTGGGTAACTTGCTTCTGTGTCCGTATGCATATACTTGCGTTTTACATTTATGCATGAGATTGACTTCGTGCACTTGCTAAGTAAAATTTGTTATAAGTGTTGGGCCTTTATTTTTTCTCCCCCAAGCTATTACTGCTCGTATCATCCCTTAGCTTATGTGTGGCAAAGCCTTACCTTGAGTTAGGCTAAAAGCCTTCTGTTTATCTTGTGAGCTCGGTCCACTCGAGCTGATATTTGGCTTGTGCTCGGCAGCTGTGCATTTTTCGAGCCCGTTCAGCTCGAGCCTGATATTGGCTCATGTTTGGCCATCGCGTTGTCTCCTAAGCTTTTCTTACTCGAGCCTGCAATTGGCTCATGCTCGTCACCGTCCCGCCTTAAGCTAGGCTTTGGGACTTCTGGCCTTTGCGTTATTCTTCACGAGCTTATCTTGCTCGAGCCTGCAATTGGCTCACGCTTGGCACCCTCCCGCCTTAAGCTAGGCTTTGGGACTTCGGCCTCTGCGTTTTTCGAGAGCTTATCTTGCTCGAGCTCGCATTTGGCTCATGCTTGGCACCGTCCCGCCTTAAGCTAGGCTTTGGGACGTTTGGCCTTTGCGTTCTTCTTCGCGAGCTTATCTTGCTCGAGCCTGCAATTGGCTCACGCTTGGCACCGTCCCGCCTCAAGCTAGGCTTTGGGACTTCTGGCCTTTGCGTTTTCTTAGAGAGCTTATCTTGCTCGAGCCTGCATTTGGCTCACGCTTGGCACCGTCCCTCTTTAAGCTAGGCTTTGGGACTTCGGCCTTTGCATTCTTCTTCACGAGCTTATCTTGCTCAGCCTGTAATTGGCCATGCTTGACACCGTCCCGCCTTAAGCTAGGCTTTGGGACTTCTGACCTCCTCGTTGTCTTCGCGAGCTTATTCTGCTCGGGCCTGCAATTGGCCACGCTTGGCACCGTCTCGCATTAAGCTAGGTTTTGGGACTTCTGGCCTCCGCGTTGTCTTCACGAGCTTATTCTGCTCTGGCCTGCAATTGGCCACGCTTGGCACCGTCCCGCCTTAAGCTAGGCTTTGGGACTTCTGGCCTCCGCGTTGTCTTCGCGAGTTTATTCTGCTCGGGTCTGCAATTGGCCACGCTTGCCACTGTCCCGCCTTAAGCTAGGCTTTGGGACTTCTAGCATTTGGGTTGTCTTCGCGAGCTTATGCTCCTCGTGCCTGGAATTGGCCACGCTTGGCACCGTCCCGCTTTAAGCTAGGCTTTGGGACTTCTGGCCTCCGCGTTGTCTTCGCGAGTTTATTCTGCTCGGGCCTACAATTGGCCACGCTTGGCACCGTCCCGCGTTAGCTAGGCTTTGGGACTTCTGGCATTCGCGTTGTCTTCGCGAGCTTATTCTCCTCAGGCCTGCAATTGGCCACGCTCGACCAGTCCCGCTTTAAGCTAGGCTTTGGGACTTCGGCCTCCGCGTTGTCTTCGCGAGTTTATTCCGCTCGGGCTCGCAATTGGCCACGCTTGGCACCGTCCGCGTTAGCTAGGCTTTGGGACTTCGGCATTCGCGTTGTCTTCGCGAGCTTATTCTCCTCAGGCCTGCAATTGGCCACGCTCGGCACCGTCCCGCTTTAAGCTAGGCTTTGGGACTTCTGGCCTCTGCGTTGTCTTCGCGAGTTTATTCTGCTCTGGCCTGCAATTGGCCATGCTTGGCACCGTCCCGCCTTAAGCTAGGCTTTGGGACTTTTAGCCTTCGCGTTGTCTTCGCGAGCTTATTCTACTCGGGTCTGCAATTGGCCACGCTCGGCACCGTCCCGCCATAAGCTAGGCTTTGGGACTTCTGGCCTCCGCGTCGTCTTCACGAGCCTATTGGCTTCAACTTTCCTATATTGATTTACACTGGAAGTGTTTTTTGCTTTTACATATGCTCGAGATTTTACACATTTTTTTTCGAAAGGAATTGCATATTAATGCTTACAACACAAGGAAACTTACTGAAAATATTTCATCAAATGTTGTGAATTCCACGGCCTCTTGACTTCTCTTCCGTCTGGGTGGATGACTCTGTATGCTCCTGGTCCGGCTATTTGAGAGACCCTATAGGGACCTTCCCAGTTCAGTCCCAACACACCTTGCCTGAGGTCTTTCGTGTTCTGATTGACTTTTCTGAGTACCCAATCTCCCACTTGAAAGCGACGGATGTGTACATTTCGGTTGTAATAGCGAGCCACTCTCTGCGGTACTCGCAATCTTTACTGACGACCCTTTCCCTCTTCTCCTCCAGCAAGTCCAAGCCTGCACACATCTGCTCATCATTTTGCTCTTCGTTGAAATGCTCTGTTCGGTGTGTTCCCATTCCTATTTCAGTTGGAACAACTGCCTCATGTCCAAAAGCCAAGGAGATTGGGGTTTCCCCTATGGCCGTTTTGTGTGTGGTTCTGTAAGCCCACAAGAAACCAGGCAGCTCGTCCACCCAAGCTCCCTTCTGCTTGTCGAGTCTGGTCTTCAGGAGATGTTTTATAGTCTTGTTCGCGGCTTCTACTTGCCCGTTAGCTTGCGGGTGTGACGGAGAACAAAACTTTAGCTCTATCCCCATATTTTTATAGAAGTCTCTGAACTTGTTGTTATCAAACTGTCTTCCGTTGTCTATGACTAATGCGTGGGCAATCCCATACCTGCAAATCACATTTTTTCAAATGAAGTTAGTGGCTTACTCTCTGTGATACTACTCAAGGCTCCCACTTTGACCCATTTGGTGAAGTAATCAATTGCCACCACGACATGTGTTGCAAATGTTCTCCCCTTCGGCAGTGGCCCAATTAAGTCAATTCCCCATTAAGCAAACGGCCATAGTGAATTCATCACCGTAAGGTTCTCAGGAGGCTGAGTTATGTAGTTGGCAAAGCTTTGGCAACTCCTGCAGCTCCTGGTCTTCTCTTGGGCATCTTGATGCATGTGGGGCCAAAAGTATCCCTGCCTCAAGGCCTTGAAAGCCAAATAACTCGCACCTGAATGATTCCCGCAAATTCCTTCATGTATTTCTCGAATGACATAATCAGCTTCCTCTTGGTCTAAACACCGCAACAGTGGGAGTGTATATCCCCGTCTGTACAAGACCCCATCAATCAGGGTATACCTAGCCGCTTTACACTTCAGCTTCCTTGCCTGCTTCTTATCTGCGGGCAATACCCCTTCCTTGAGGTAAGACACAATCGGCTCTATCCAGCTACTGCTCGCTGATAAACTCATCACCTCGCCTTCCTGCTCGATGCTCGAGTAGGACTTGATTTCTAACGAGATGGACTTCGGCATTTTGGGGTCGGAAGTAGCGGCCATTCGAGCTATCATATTGGCTCAAAAATTCTTTCCCCTCGAGATTTCTGCTCCACCTCGACTGCTCGGAAATTCTTTATTAGTTGCTTTACTTTCTAAATGTAGGCCTTCATCTTCTCGCCCTTTGCTTGGAAGCTTTCGTTAAGGTGATTTGCTATCAGCTGTGAATCTGTTCGAAGCTTCAACTCTTTTGCCTTCACTACCAACGCGAGCTTCAATCCTGCAATTACAGCTTCATACTTTGCCTGATTGTTGGTGACCTTAAATTTCAGCTTCACAGCATACTGCATCTCTATTTCTTGCGGACTAAGAATTACAACTCCTGCTCCTGCTCTTTGATCTCTACATGACCCGTCAATCGTGATCTGTCCATGCACTTGGTTGAGGCCGAGGGGTCCGATGGAAGCTCGCTCCCCATCTCTTCATTCCCAGGGCCAGCGCCATCTCCCATTTCTCCATCAACGGGTATTGAGTTTCAACTTCCAGCAAAGCTCTGCTCGTGTAATAGACGGGGTACTGCACCCCTGATTCTTCCCTTACCAGAACCGAGCTCGTTGCCCGTTGGGACACAGCTAAATACAGAAATAGAACCTCCCCTACTCGAGGTGTAGACAGTAATGGGGCTTTCAGTAAGTATTCTTTCAACTGTTGGAACGCAGCTTCGCATTCTGGGGTCCACTTTATCTTCCTGCCTTTCCTCATTTCTTTGAAAAAGACTTGGCATTTATCCGTGGCCCGAGATATGAACTCGTTGAGGGATGCCAATTTGCTCGTAATATTTTGTACCTCATTGAGGGTATGTGAGGACTTCATCCCCACTCATCGCTCCGATCTTTTCTGGATTTGTCTCGATCCTCTATGGTGACCATGAAGCCCAAGAACTTTCCCGAACCAACTCCAAAGGCACACTTCTCTGGGTTGAGTTTCATCCGATATTTCCTTAGGAGTGCAAAGGTTTCCTCTAAATGCCTTACATGCTCCTCCGCGTGTTTTGACTTGGTGATCATGTCGTCCATATACACCTCCATCGTCCCGCCAATCAATGGCTTGAAAACCTTATTCACCAATCTACGGTATGTTTCCCTGCGTTCTTGAGTCGAAAGGCATAACCTTGTAGCAAAGCAGACCACGATTGGTGATGAAGACTGTCGCAATCCTCGTCCGGCGGTGCATGGGGATTTGGTTATAGCCTGAGAAGGCGTCCATGAAGCTGAGCAGTCCATGACCTGCTGTGGAATCCACCAGCTGGTCTATCTTTGGCAGTGGGAAGCTACATTTTGGGCAAGCTTTATTCACGTCTGTGAAATCCACACACATTCTCCACTTCCCACTTACCTTCTTCACCAACACCACATTCGAAATCCACTTGGGGTAAGAAACTTCCCTTATGAACCTCGCTTTTAGCAGCTTCTCCACCTCGCAATTTATGGCCTCGTACCTCTCCTAGTTGACGCACCTCCTCTTCTGCCTTACCGGCTTAGCGCCCTTCCTTATCGCCAACCTGTGACATGCCACCTCGGGGTCTATCCCAGGCATGTCCTCGTGCGTCCAAGCGAATACGTCAGAATGTGCTCGCAGACACTCGACCAGATTTTTCTTCAGCTCCTCGCTAATGCTCGAGCCGATCTAGATCTTCTTCTCGAGCTCGTTTGGCCGTATTTCAACTTCTTCTAATGACGTTATTTACATGGTTTCTTTTGCTACCACGGCGTAACAGCTCCTTGCAACCCTCTGGCTACCCTTAACGACTCCCACAGCCCCATTTACTTGGTACTTCAGGGCTAGGTAATGGGTGGATAATACAGATTGGTTGATCCTCATAAAATGCCTCCCCAGTATCGCTTGGTAGAGGCTGACTTCGTCCACCACCATGAAGTCCAGCATCATGTTCTTTTCGAAAGGCCTCGAGCCCATGGTTACAGCCAATTTAATGATCCCTAGGGGGATCAGTTTTCCTCCCCCAAACCCTTTCAAAGAAGTGTTCGTCTGTTCTAGGCTCGCACCTACTATTCCCAAATCCTCGAGTGTGGACTTGAAGAGAATGTCCACCGAGCTTCCAGAGTCCACCAGTATACGATCAACTTCCTCATTAGCGACATTTGCCTTCACGACCAAGGCATTCTCGTGGGGGTACAACAACCCCTCCTCGTCCTCCTCCATCCACATAATGGGCACCTGCCGACCCTTGGCCTTTTTTGGCAGCGAGGGCAGCGAACAGGACATTTCTGCCAGCAGCAGCATATCTGCAATAATTTTTCCGAGTTCTGTTCAAGCTCCCTGCCATAGAGGGTCCTCCTGATATCACTCTCGTAGCCGGCGGCTCTAGCTCCATGTCATAGTTTCGGTCATCCTCCTCTGGTTGCTGCTCGACCACCGGATGTCCTCCTTCAATGAACTCATCTAAATATCAATTTCTAACCAGATCCTCCACCTGGTTCTTCAAATCTCAGCACTGCGACGTGGAGTGGTCGTGGTCATCGTTTACCGGCCGGTTTAGTCATCGGTGTTGGGGGGCTCAATAGTCCTCGTTCTTCTGCCACTTGGAGTATCTCTTCGAGAGGCACCTTCAACTTCGTGTATTGCCCGTAGGGAGGGCTCTGCTCCACCACCTGTATCGCTCGATCCTTTGGGAAACTTATCGGTGGGGGTGGTAGCGGACTGATCCGCTCTGTTGTGGTTCAGCGCTGGTCTGCTTGGTGGTTGGTTGCTGGATGGGTGGTCGTCGTGATGCCTGTACTCCCTGTGATTCTGGCCTGGAGACCTGCGGGGTGGCACGAGAATCATCCGCGGCTGGGGAGCTCTCTGGTATGGGTTGTAGGGAGCAACCCGGTCCCTCATCACTTTTGAAGTCAATGTTCCTCGGGCAGAACCTCCTTTTTCGTTCCTCTTGGTTCTGCTGCCCTGTTCACATCTCAACTCGCAGCCTTTTCCTCTTCGATGACCATGTCCATCTTCACCTGCTCATATGCATTTGAATATGAACGGATCGAAGGACTCCATAAATTATACCATGGTCTCCCTATACTGATTCCATCCTTCAGTCCCCTCAACACTTGGGGATGGTTAAACGCACCCAGATCTAGAACCTATCTGTGGTATCTCTTGACAAACTCCGGAGGGCTTCTCCCTTCGTCTGCCTTATCTCCGACAATTTCATCATATCATCTTCGGGGGTTACCGCGCCCCGAAATTGCTCTGCAAATTCTCTGCACATCTGTTCAAAGCTTAGGATGCTTCCCCGTGGCAGCCTGCGGTACCACTCTCTTGACCTTCCTTCAAGAGTGAGTGGGAAGGCCCTGCATCTCTGGGCTGCTGACAGGCCCTGTACTCCTGTCATGTCGTTGAACCGCTCTATGTGCACCAACGGATCACTCTTCCTTGAAAACTTCAAATTCGGGAAACGAAAGTCACGTGGAATCGTGATGCCCATGATCTTTGTCTAGAGTGGGGAATCGTTGTCCAGCATTATCCTCCAACTTGAGCTTTTTCCGTTTCCCCGAAGGTCCTCCACAACTTGCGCTAACCTACGCACCTCCCCCTCCAACTCCTCTGCGCGGGAGGTTGGTGCTGTCTCCTGTAAATGCTGGCGGGACTCCCTTTCCTCCATGTTCGTTTCCTCCCTCCCAGCTACATTTGGTGTTATCAGTCTCTGGGCTTCGTCCCCAGCCTGCTCCCTAACAGGGGCGTTCCCACGGCTGGACTCAGGAACATCGTTGCATGCTTTCTTCTGTCCCTCCCTAAGTTCTTGTAAGATGGAGGTCAGCGTTTCCATCTGCTTCTCCATCTAATCCATCCTCACCTGGATCTCTTTGTTCTGAGCCTCATTGGCCACCTCCCTCAGAGTCACCGACTCCTCTGGACTTACTCCTCTCCTGCTGTTTCCTTTCATTGTCGCGTTGTGTCCTCTGGATGTGTTGAGAAATCAGGCTTTTGAGCCGATCCCCACGAGGCAGGCGCCAATATGTTGATCTTGTTTTCAGCGTGCCTTTAAATAGTGCCAAAACTTCGCTCGTGATATACTCGAGCTCGAGCGGGACCGCTTTCCAACTTCGGTTTCCTCCTTTCACCGGATCGGCAATCTTTTCGGACTCGTGCTCACGAAAACAAGGTCAAGGGTCGCCGGGTGTGTTCGCGAAAACCCTCCGACGCTCAAGTCAGTAATCGGGTAATTTTTTTTTGTATGAATCACTTCCTAGAAAATATCAGAGGGAGAAGAAGAAATAGAACTTATGTCAAAAATTTCGGAATCCCTTGCCTCTGTTTTCATTTTCCTTTTATACTTCCGTTTTCCCACCCATTTTTCTTCGATGGATGCCATTTCCACGTCTATGGTGCCTGGGCCCCTCGGCAGTGGGATTCTTGTGCCACTCATTGGGAATGCGGGACTGTCGGTGCACACGGGCTCCTATGGCCCGATCATAGTGTCGAATGTGTGCGCATGAAATGATGACGCTGTGGGGGCGTGTGCCGGCCATCGGTAACAGTGACGGCACCATACCGCGTGGATCATTGGTCAGGCATCGATTGTCGCGTTAAGTCGTTGTAGAAACGGGTCGGACTGTCCCGAACCGACTGCATCTAGATCTTGCATTTCCTTTGTGCCGTGACTGAGTTGTGCTCATAGGACTTGAAGACATCGAGCAGAAGAATGAGCTCGGGTATTGAGCAGCCTTCGGGCTCCTCGGCCTTGCCCAACTTTGGTGAGCTACGAGGATATCGGGCAGAAGAATGAGCTCGGGCTCGACCAATCTTGGACCCCTCGACCTTGACCAGTTTTGACGTCTAATGAAGCTGTCTTCGTGCTAGCTGTTGGGACTTCTGCTCGAGATGGGTTGACCTCGGGTTCTTTTACCTCGAGCTAGGTTGGCCTCGAAGAGACCTGCTCGATATTACCCAAACAAAAGGATTGTTCGACCCTAATGTTTGGGGAAAGAGATAAATATTTAAAAAAAGACATAACTTTGAGCCAAAAAAACAAATGAAATCCCTAATCTACAATTTTATCTCCCTCAAATCTTAATCCTAATTTAGGAAAAAGGATTGTTAGACCCTATTGTTTGCGGAAAGAGATAAATATTTAAAAAAAAAATATAACTCTAAAATTTTATAACTATTTTTTCAGAGCAACGATTTTAACAAAAAAGGTAATTTAAAAAATTTTATATACCATTTCTTATAAATACAAGTATATTTTTTATAAATACAATGTTATATTAACTTTAACAAAATTAATTAACGAAAAATGGTTATATGTCTTTTATATGACATTAGAGGATTTTATATATCTTTCCCTAAATGTTGGGAGCTAATAATCTTTTCCTGCAATTTATCTCAAACTACTCTCTCTCACTCAAACCTAACTTATAAATCATCTTTTATTCAAACTCATCTCTCTATCACTCAAACTCAGCCCTTCATTCCCAAACTCAACCGCAACCATCTTTTTCCACCGTTCGTCGAACCACGGTCTAGCTTATTGCCGCTACAAAGCAACTGCATCTCCCTCTACCGTCCTTAAATTTATGAAGAAGCTGAACATTTTGGGTGATTTAACTCATATCTTCCCTCACTTCTTGTCTCTCACGTATCTTGGCCTATTAAAAAAAAAAAGCAATAGTATTGAAAGGGAGCTAAGTACTTCTGATCTCCAAATAGTCACATTATCATCAATAACCATCTGGATTAGAGGGTATCAACGCTTGTTGTATGACTAAAAAAAAATATTAGCTTATTGTTAACTGTGATGAATCTCGTTATGTAATAATAGAACCAACAAACACATTATAGGGTATAAATAACTGCAGTAGGTGCTAAACCCAAAGTTTATTCACTCATGTAGAGCCGATGCAGAAATTTGGATTTTTATCTAGTTCTTCTCCGTACAGCTAAAAGCTAAGCCCTTGAAATTGTTGCCAACTAGCTTTCCTGATAAAGAAAGGGAAGGAAAAAAAAGAAATAAATAAAATAGACAAAAAAGTCAGTCAAAGTTGAAATGCTTAGGATCAGTGACTCTTCAACATGCTGACTTAAAGGTTTTGTATTTGAACCCAACGACTATATTATTTATATTATACTATCAATAGAGTCACTCATGCATTGTTTTGCCTTATGATCCATGTGACAAATCTGTCATTACATTTATACATGGATATGGTTATAAATTTTATTTTTATTTCTATGAGCCATTAGAACTAATGGTTGGTTGAGATCGGCAATGTTATTACCCTTTGTATATCTTTTTTCGCCAATCAATAAAGTGAAGTACTTTTTCACTTAGCTTTTACTTCATATTGTGAAATTTTCTTTTCAATTCTGTCCTAACCTTGATGCCTTAAAAAGGCTTTTTTATCATGAAGTAGGGTTTTTAAGCGCCAAATAAGGTCCAGTCTCTTGGACTTTATTGTTATTACTGTTTGCTAATTAAGGGAAGTCCGAAATTGGATGTTTCAGATACGAACTACTACAGCATATAGCAAATATTGTAAAAAGGATGTAAAAACTAATTCTTAGCTAGGATACTGAATATTCCTTCAATTTCTTGACTATCAAGGTTGTACAGTTGAACATTATTTGATTTATTTCCTTATTTAGAAACTTAGTGAACCTATAAAGGTTGTGAGATCTTTTTGAGTGAAAAGAAAAGGAGAAAGAGAAAGAAACTTAGTGGTTTTTAGATCCAATGGTTTTAAGGGGTCTGAATGTCCCTTAAGTTTCTTCTCTATTAAGGTTGTATAGTTAAACATTATTTCCTTGTTAAGAAACTTGTGAACTTAGAAAGGTTTTATTTACTTATTTATTTTTTTTTTTTGGGGGTGGGGTGGGGGAGAAGGAAACTAAATGCCCGCTAGATGCAATTGTTTAAAAAGGTCAAAGTTGAAGCTCTTAGGTTATTTGTTTCCATCTTCCTAGGCATAACCGTTGATATTTTGACAAGTTATGGGATTATAGAACTAGTTTCAGTTTTATGACTTCCCATTGATTAGCACCTAGTATTAGTACTTCTTCTGTCTCAGTATTTACATTGCAGTTTAAGAAAATGATAAAATGGTTTCAAATTTTTATGTCTTGTCTTTTATACTTGTTTCTATTAGGAAATTAGCATAGATCTAGATTAGTGGATCAGTTGGCAAAGTAGGAAAATGTCCCCCAGGAATGTGTCAGACAACTGGAAAGCACGGAAACAGTAAGGGCTGCCTTGGTTTACCAACTTGACGAAGCAGTCCCAAGGTTTTTTTTTTTTTTTCTCTTAAGCCTATATTTACAATGCTAAATTTGGCAATTTTGGCTCCTTACAGACTTTCAACTTTTGAAGAATAGAAGGTGGAGCTTATCTGCACTTAGTTGCAATTTGCCTCTTAGAATTGATTCATAATTAAATTCATTAGCTAAAAAAGTATTTGATTTTAACGTGACTTCAAATCATGATAAAGACAGTGTCGTTACACTAGCTTATGAAATACAATTTAAATAAGTTGAGCAATTTAACATGATTGGTTTGTTACAGAAAATAGCTCTCGATGTGATATATTTATTGTATAAAATGAGATATCATATCTTGTCATTTAAAAGAATTATCAGTGGATATGGCCAGCTTCTTATTTGTTCTGAGGGCTATAAAACGTTTTTGTTCCATTATTTATAGGATAAAAGAGTGCCACACATTTGGCTTGATAGGCATTAACTGGAGCAGTCAATTGTATCAACATCTAGTTGATGCCTTTGTTGGGGGCTGGTGGTAAAGTATGAAAAATGTATGACATGAGAACCCTTTATGGGATAGTGGATACTAGTATCGTAAAATCTGAACATTTATAAGAAACAAAACCTTTATTCAAACAACAAATACGATAAATGAATTTTACTTGGGTTGAAAAAGAGAGTATTTCACTTAGTCCATCGACCTCCACTAGAACACGGAGCTTCTTTTTTGGCACCTAGATAGTGTAGATTAGTTGAAAAATGGGTTAGTAGAACTCATTGCTTTGGCTGTTACATGCAGTATCTGATGTTTTGTTTCCATGTATGGGTAAAGTTTACCACTTCTCTCATTTCTTGTTTTTACACTTGATTGATTTTACACATTTTTAGTTCAATTTGAATTCGATTTCCTTTGGGTAATTTATTATCAGCTCCCAATTCTTTCTAAATTTTGCACCATACACCCACATCTTTCAACCATATGCACCCCACCCTATTTCCGTTAAAAAATCAGTTAGCATACTAACTTAAAATACCAGCCCTAGTTTTAAATGGATTGAATATGTACTAAAATATCCATTACAACTTATAAAATTTACATAAAAAATAAAAATTTATTATAATAATATTTATTTTTATATTTTTAAATTATATTGAAGCGATTTTTTTTTTTTTATTTCATTACCAAAACAACATTGTAAATCCGGTAAATTACACAATTAGAGACAAAGCATGATTCCATCATTCCAATGTGAAAGAAGAAAATCAAACACAAAATCATCCGTACATTACAAATAATTCCAATAATCCCACAAAAACAAACAAAACCCAAGAACCCTGAGCTCACGATACCAACCTTAACAATAAATTTCACTATAAAATTCCATTACAAAAGAAATCTAAACCAAGAAAATTCAACAAAAAAAATCAATAATCAAAAACCCTAAAACTAAAGATATCAAATCCTAAATTAAATTATAAAGTCAGCGGAAATGGTGGGAGCTTAAGTAGTGGTGTCAACGATTTTGAGTGGCTATTGAGGTGGCAGATTACACCGTGTGTACCTTTTTGTTGTTGTCCATTCAAGATGGTAAGCAAAATCATGCCAACCAGCAGGCCCGCAGCAGCAATAAAAGGCAAGAAGAAGAAGGAGAAGGAGAATAAGAAGAAAAAGAATAAGGAAAAAAGACGCGAAAAAGAAGAAGGGAGAAAACGTGAGGAGAAAAGATTAAAAGAATGAAAGTAAAAAGACGTGAAGAAGAAGAAAGGGAAAAGAGAGAGAGAGAGAGAGAGAGAGAGAAAAGATTAAAAAAATGAAGAAAAAGTTTTTTCAATTTTTTATTTATTCTCATACAAAATTATCATTTTATAATTTTTTCTGTTAAGTTAACGGTAGATTTGAAAAAAATAGGAGCATGGTGCACATGATCGAAAGATGTGGGTACGTGGTGCAACATATCAAAACAACCAAGGGCTGGTGATAAATTACCGGATTTTCCTTTTATATTCTTTGTCTATTTATGTGCTTTATTAACATTTGACAGTAAAATTTTGCACCTATACTCTTTTGAAATGGTAACTGTAAACTTGGTGAGAAGTTTTTCTCTTGCTTATGTGCTTGGCTTTAGGTTGGATTGCAGTTTATCAATTGTTTCTTAGTGTGGATTGCAGCCAATGATAAGGCTTTCATTAGATAGTTAGATTAGTATTCGTTAGATTAGATAGTTACAATATGTTCTTTTGAGTTACTACATTTTGGAGAAATTTTCTAACTAAAGTATTGTTTTTTCTTAGTATGCGAATCTATCTGGTGCCTGTTTCATGCATTCTAAGACAGATTTCCATTTATGACTTTATTCTGAGGAAGCCTGAGCAATTGGTCTTTTGTAGCTATGATTTGTCATCCAGTTTAAGTAGTTTATTTTATATGCCTAATATGAAAAGTAACTCTTCGAGTGTATGCAATTATGTACTTTTATATCAATCTGAAATGGGTGCTCAAAGACACTGTATTCCTGTTGGCAAATATGAAATTAGGTTTCGAGATTTTTGTCTTTTCATTGAAACTTGCTAGAGAGATGGACAAAAGAATGATAACAAAAAATATTTCTCCAAACTTATGCACATAGAATTCACATTTTGGATCACTATGCACATAGGTTTTGCCTTTTGCTTAAGGCTTTGCAAGTGTAACATTCTTTATGTCTTGGATTGAGAAATTCCTTATTTTTTTGCTATTTAATGCGATTGTCCTTTCTTTATCTATTTGGGAGAGTATCTATGTATTTGTTCTTTATAATAACTACCATACCAATATACACACCACATATAGCACACCCAATAACACCGAATAGTGCGTTTTGAATAAATATAAATCTGTTGTTATAGATTGGCAATAGCATCAAACATACACCGTTCACAGACACACACACTCTCGCGCTCTTTCCCTCACGTCACAGATCTTACCAATCTCACTACTCAGCATTAAGAAACACAAAATCAAACAAACCAAATTTGCCCAATTAAAACAATAATCAAGAATGAAAAAATCATTACAACCAAAATTTGTACAGTAAGCTCAGCATCAAGAATCACTAAATCAAGCCAACAAAATTTGCCCAGTTACAATAATAATCAAGAATAAAAAAATAATGCTGGGCAAATTTGCAAAACAATAATCAACAAAAAAAAAAAAAATCATGCCAACCAAATTTGCCCAGTAAGCTCAGCATTAAGAATCAATAAATTAAGCCAACGAAATTTTTCCAGTAAGGCAAATTTGCCGAACAATAATCAACAGTAAAAAAATCATGCCAACTAAATCGGAAATTTACAAAAATAGCAAAAAATATTTACAAATATCCAAAATAACTAACTAAATTTTTTCTATCTTACTTAGCCATTTACAATTTTTTTTTTGCCCATAATACCTATATCTCTCAAACCAAAACTCGGCAATTAGCTCCCTCCGGTAACAATCACTAGCTCCATTTTACATTTTTCGGTAATAATTAGCGGCGGTTGGGCGGGCTTTTGACAGTGAGCTCATCTCTGACGGTATTTTAGAAATATTTTTCTCCTTAATTTTCGGTAATTTTCACTTCGTAAATTTTAATTTTTTTCTATTTTGATAAGTTTGATTGGTGAAAAATCAGTGTATGGATGCATATAGATGAGGTTAGGATTGATTGCCCATAAATATTGGAGATTGTTAAGTGAAATTTAGGTTTAAAGAGTGAGTACGCAAGGTGCTCGATAAAATGCCTCTTAGGCTAGATTAAATAGTTGATGGTGTATGCAAGATTAAAGTGTTGATGGTGTGATTGTAAGGTGGATTATAGGTGCAATAGGAGTAGAAATCACACGCGCAATAGGTAAAAATCATCCGTGCTGGACAGGCCCCTATTGCGCGCATGCAGCGACCATCGCGAGCGGGACGAGGCATCTGTCGCGCGCGATCACAGATTGTGATATCGTGCGACAGGCATTGTTTTAAAAAAAATTATTGAATCATTTTTATTTTGTTAATTATTAAATTAACTAATTAAAAATTTAATTTTTTTGCAGTTGTAATGGCCACAAAACCAGGCACGATGAAGATTTCGGAAACGAAACACTTCCCCGGGCGTATTACAAATACCTCAAAATTTGGGAATGTGATGGATGCTATCAAGAGGAAGTTAACGAAACAACAATTAAGATTATTCAGAAAAGATATATTTGGCCATTTCGCAAAGATGGATAGCTACGTGTTTAGTGGTGCAATCCTTCACAACGCGCTACTTAGGCAAGTAGCGTGTTGTGATGAAGATGATAAAAATCAGCTGTGATTTGAATTTAGTGACCAGTTAGCATGGTTATCAATCGTTGAATGATGTTTAGTTACAGGACTTTGCTATGGTACATACGACTTACATAAAGAAGCCAAATTTCCTACGAATAACAGGTTGCGTGATTTGTACTTTGAAGGTAACCTAGGTGCTACTCTTAAACGATTTGATTAAAAATTTAAAGATTTGAACTTTAATGACATGGATGATGTTGATGCGCTAAAGATTGCGTTATATTACTTTGCGGATAGAGTACTTAATGGTAGAAAAGATAAACGTGTACCAAGTTCGTTATTATTAAACTATGTTGATGATCTTGAGTACTTTAGAAGTCTTCCATGGGGTCGTTTATCCTGGAAAACGGTATATAAAAGTTTGGACACTGCATTGAACAAGAAAATAGAGGCTTTCCAGGATAATACTCTTAAAGAGGTGAAGTATAACATTTATGGCTTTTGTCACAGGGTGCAGTGCGTTTCAAATACATATGGATTTTTTCTATACAATATATTTTTATTTTTTTTTCCAAACTTTGTATTTTCACATGTTACAGGCTTGGCTGTTTGAAGTAATTGATGATTTTGTAGCAGAAAAGTGGGCCATCAAGACAAAAAATAAGACTCCTCGCATATTGAAGTAAGAAGGTGTTTTCTCTTCGAAAATAAGTTTTTCTGAAGTGTACAAGTTTTACAATGACAATACACGTGTCGTAAGTGTTAAGTTTTACTGAGGTGTGCTACTTTATATGTGCGATGGCTTACTTCAATTATTTCATTACCAAGGGATTGTTAAGCAAACACTCAATCCGACTACGCAGGAGAAGGATATGTCATTTTGGAGAATCGTTAAGGATTATGAGATATCAATTCCTCGTTGCGTTTATAATGTGAGTTAATAATTGAATTCAATTATAATATTATTATTGAATCTTCAATTGCCACAAGTTGTTTAAGTAATCAACTGTATCAATGTTGCAGCACCACCCCAACATACCACCCAATAAAGATAAAGTGGACGATCAGCCACATGTTGAACATGATTATGAAATGGACGATCATGCACCAGTTGACCACGAATATAAAGTGGAAGATCAACCGCCTGTTTATGATGAATATGAAGCCGCAAGAGAGGTTAGATGCTTGAGATGCTATTTTTAACATCTAATTATTTTAAAACAATGATGTTATACATAAAATGGATTTATTTTAATTTTTTTCCACAGTCGAAATCAAAGTTCTCGTATGATTATGTCATTCGTAGAATGGAGAAAATTGATCATTTTATTGTTGACATGAAAGAAACAATGACCAAGATAATGTCGGATGCTGAGGCTGAGAGGAATGAACAAAGACAGTTTAGAAAAGAACAAAGAGAGTTTGCAAAATCTGTAATGGGGTTTATTAATTCATATACTGAGAATTCAATGAAACATTATTTCAACATCAACTATATCTATTGGTATTGAACATCTCGACTGTAAAGTTGTCTTCAATTTAATGCTGTAATCATTCGGATTTATTTGCAAAACTTCATATACTCTTGAAAGAAATACATCAAACATACAGTTTTTTGGAACTAAAAAAGCTCTATTTTTTCCATTTCTGTACTCAAAACGACCGTCTGTCAATTCCTCCCGTGATCCATCAAAACACATTTGAAGAACAATTGACTCCATTAAGCCTAAGAAAGAAAAAAATTTGTACTTAAAAAAAAATTATAACATGAGTTGGACGGTTGGACGAGAACTCATCACCGCATGCGATAGGCTCCTGTCGCATGGTTGGATAGAACCTGTCGCACGTTTTCGGGTTCGTCTCCAAACTCGTATTTACTCAAAATAACTCATAAATTTTGATTAATCGAAAAATAAAAAACTACATATTGTGTAAAATAAATATTAACCTCAACATTTTACTTTCTAGTTGATAAGTTGATGATTAGTGGGTGAGTTGATGATTAGGGTGTGCTGGATTTTAAAAAGTGTTTGTTGAGAATGTATGAGAATTGTTAGTTTTGTTTATAGATCTGAGAATATTTAAGTCTATACAAGAAATATTGGTTATATATGATAGAAAAAGTTTAATTGGTTATTTTGGATATTTACTAAATTTTTTTGGCTATTTTTGTAAATTTTCCAACTAAATTTGCTAAATTTGCCAAACTCAGTTGCTGGATTTAGAGCAGGAAGAGAGAGACTGACCCACAACTATATTTGAAGAGGAGAGGGAGTGACTCATGGCTGCTAGATTTGGAAGGCAGAGAGAGAGTTACCACAGCTACTGGATTTAGAAGAGGGAGAAAGAAAGTGAACCACGACTGCTAGATTTGCAGGGGGAGAGAGAGAGAGTGCCCAGGGCTACTCGATTTGGAAGGAAGAGAGAGAGAGAGAGAGCACCAAATGTGACAATGGATCATGGTGAACAGAGCACAGTGATATTGGTGGCTGCTAAGGTTGGTGGCTTGTGAGAGGGAGAGAGCGAGAGAGAAGATTCGTGGAGTGAGGGAAAAAGCCAGAGAGTGTGTGTGCTATGAACAATAACAATTTATATTTAGTTCAAAAATGCACCGTTTGATGCTATTTTGTGCTATTTGCAGTATGAATCTCATTTTCCTAATAATTATGAAATAATTTGATCCAGTGACCACTTTGTTGGGATGAGCGAACTAGTAACATGAGGAAAAGTTGGTAACCCATATTTGTTCATAATAAACCTCGACGATCCTTGAAAGTTCGTAAGCCTAATACTATGTATCAAGGATACATTTGAGTGGCTGTCACATGTAGTGGACGTGTGCATGGGCTTGGAAGTTGAACGGTCACAATGCAATACTCACATGCAAATCTTTTTGTGGAGAGATCAACGTGGTTTGGTCTTTTAAAAGATCATGGTGGATCATTTATTGCTTATTTGAGATTGAATCCATACTATTTGATTTATTGTTATTTTGTAAAAAGCTTAGAATAAGTCAAGCTTAAAATCTGCCATCAATCTCGATCGATTATGATTATTTGGCTTAGTTATTTATTAGTATAAATTAATCTCTGTCAAAAGAATAAAAAGGCATTCAAAATCAATTAAAACTCAAACACTTGCAATTTATTCTTATTAGCTTTGACTGGGACCACATCTAGTGGTATCAGAGCTGCGTTACTATGACAACCAATAGAGACCGAATCGATCGTGTAGAGGCGGAAATCAGCAACTTACAAGAAGGCATGAAACGGATGGAAGTGGGGCAGCTGGGGATGAGTGATAAGCTGCACCAAATTGAAGAAACTCTTAGTAAGTTAACAGGGTCCATGTCAGCCTATAAGGGAACCCCGAGCCAAAACAATTATAGACCAACAGGATTATCGCAGCGTAGCCAATGAGAAGAAAGGAATCATCATCAATTTGTGGCACGATCCACAAAGCTTGAGTGTCCAAAATTTTTAGGCAGCAACCCTACAGAGTGGCACAATCGAATACTGCAATTTTTCGAATATCAAAAGTACACCGATGAACAAAAGGTGTCTCTTGCTTCTTTCCACCTCGAGGGGGAGGCCAACCAATAGTGGCAGTGGTTGCGGCGCGCGTATCATAAGGAAAACAAGACGGTCTCATGGGATGATTTTGTGGAGGAACTTTAGGCACGCTTCGGACCTACGGAGTATGAAAATTACAACGAAGCCTTATCAAGAGTGAAACAAACAGGAACTCTCCCTGACAATCAGAGGGAGTTCGAGAGATTAGGAAATAGGGTTAGTGGCTGGACGCAAGAGGCACTAGTAGGAATTTTCATGGGAGGCTTGAAACAGGAGATTGCGGATGAAATCAGGATGTTCATGCCTAAAACGCTGAAGGATGCATTTAAACTTGCACGAATGAGAGATGAATAGTTGATTCGACAAAAGAAAGCAACACGACAACCACTCTTCAACCGAGCCGTAACGAGCCCAACCATAAACAATCGCCCCCCAACAACAAACACCATCAAAAGATTATCGTGGGAAGAAATGCAGGGAAAGAGAGCACTTGGTTTATGTTTCAATTGTAACGAACGTTTTACTGCAGGTCATGAATGCCAAGGACCACAATTGTTATTACTTGAAATAGAAGCCGCTGGTGATGAGACAAAAAATAGCGAGCAACTAGAAGACACTCAACTTGAACCCGAAAATCACATACTATGCACTTACGGGCTGGACTGCCCCAAAAACCATGCGGGTCTCTGCCAAGATCGGGCCATATGACATAATAGTGCTAATTGACAGTGGGTCTACGCACAACTTCTTTAGCAGTAGGTTGGCGAATGTATTGCAACTACCAGTAAAACCCACCCCAGAGTTCTCGGTGAAGGTAGCCAATGGCAAAACACTACTGTGCAAGGGCAAGTTTGAGAAGGTACATATATCATTACAAGGCGTACCATTTATCCTCACCCTTTATGCACTACCGATTTCAGGTCTAGACATGGTACTAGGCATACAATGGCTTGATCTATTGGGCTCAGTGATGTGCAACTGGAGACTCCTCATAATGGAATTTGAATGGGAAAACAGAAGGCGATTATTGTAAGGCATCAAACCTCAAGTCCCACAATCAGCCTCCTCCACTGAAATTCCAAAAGAAATACAGCAGGGACAACTCGGGTTTGCAATTTGTTTTAATGACCACTTTGAAACCTCACTAAGCAAATCAGCAGCCGACATGGATAAATTACTTGAAGAATATGCTATCTTGTTTCAAGAACCCACGCAACTTCCACCAAGCAGAGAAATCGAGCACGGCATAATTTTAAAAGAAGGCACCGAGCCTGTCAATGTCAGACCTTACCGCTATGCGCATTTTCAAAAAGAAGAAATTGAGAAACTAGTCAACGAAATGCTTAATTTAGGACTGATACGTCCTAGTACTAGCCCATTTTCTTCACCGGTATTACTTGTCAAAAAGAAAGATGGAAGTTGGAGGTTTTGTACGGATTATCGCTCCCTCAACGAAGTCACTGTTAAAGATCGCTTTCCCATTCCCACAATTGATGACATGTTGGATGAACTTCATGGAGCCACCTTCTTCACCAAATTAGGTCTTCGAGCTGGGTACCATCAAGTCCGGGGTCAAACCAGTCGATATCCACAAAACTGCATTCAGGACTCATAATGGCCACTATGAGTATCTTGTTATGCCCTTCGGTTTGTGCAATGCTCCATCTACTTTCCAAGCCATAATGAACTCAATTTTTCGTCTATTCTTATGAAAATTTATTTTAGTATTCTTTGATGACATACTAATATACAGTCCTTCTTCGAGTAGTCATATAAAACATGTCAAGCAGGCGCTGGAAGTCCTTAAACAACAACAATTCTTTCTTAAGGAGAGCAAGTGTCACTTTGGCAAGCAAGAATTGGAGTACTTAGGGCACATTGTTACATGTCATGGTGTGAAGGTTGATGATACAAAAATCGTTGCCATGGTTTCCTGGCCATCACCAAAAAACATCACAGAGCTAAGAGGGTTTTTGCGACTAATGGGCTACTACAGGAAGTTTGTGCAGGGGTATGGTATACTTGCTCGTCCTCTCACAAACCTGCTAAAGAAAGGTCAATTTGCATGGAGCAAGGAAACTGAAGAAGCCTTTATTCAATTAAAGAAAGCCATGAGCAGTACCCTCACCTTGGCAATGCCGAATTTCAGTGACATATTTATAATCGAAACAGATGCATCACACGATGGCATCGGGGCAATACTTCAACAACAAGGCAGGCCAATAGCATACATGAGCAGAGCACTTGGAGTTTCCAAGAAATCTTGGTCCGTTTATGCAAAGGAGATGTTGGCAATCATGGAGGCAATCCGGTTGTGGTGACCGTATTTATTAGGGCGCAAATTCATTATACAGACGAACCAGCGCAGCCTTAAATATTTACTAGAACAGCGAATTGCTACGCCTAAGCAGCAGAAGTGGTTAGCGAAACTGATGGGGTATGAGTATGAAATACAGTACCGACCTGGAGGAGAGAATAAAGATGCTGATGCTCTCTTTCAAAAACCAGAGAGTTCCACTCTTAACGCTCTTTTTGTGCCCATGTTTCATTTGAGAAGATATTAAACAGGCTGCTAAGTCAGACGACTATATGAAGAAAGTTCATGCACTAGCCCAATCAGCTGAACCCGGGGCATACACTATTCGACAAAGATTGGTCTTTTTCAAAGGCAGAGTTGTGGTGCCACCCAAATTGCGGGAGCTATTAATGTTTGAGGCACATGACACCAAGCTCGGCGGCCACTCTGGTGTCTTCAGAACGTAGAAACGTTTAGCAGCACAATTTTACTGGCCATCTCTGTTTAACACCGTACATGAATATGTAAGCAGATGCGTGATTTGCCAAAAGACCAAGGCTTCAACACTGAAACCGGCGGGTCTTCTCCAACCCCTTCCAATTCCTTACCAAGTATGGGATGACATTACACTTGATTTTATTGAAGGACTGCCAAATTCACAAGGTAAAGATACAATTTTAGTGGTTGTGGATCGACTCAACAAATTTGGCCACTTTATGGCTCTATCACATCCATTCACAGCAAAATCGGTGGCGAAGCTATTTGTTGATGGCGTATTTAAGCTCCATGGCATGCCTAAATCAATCGTCAATGACAGAGATCCGATTTTTATTAGTAAGTTTTGGCAAGAGTTCTTTCACATGTCAGGAACCAAACTTAAATTGAGTTCAGCTTACCACCCGCAAATAGACGGCCAAACCGAGGTCACCAATAGATGTTTGGAACAGTACCTCAGAAGCTTTGTGCATCAGTGGCCCCGTAAGTGGTACTCTTATCTTCCTTGGGCTGAGTATTGGTATAATACCACTTTCCACGAGTCAACGGGAATGACTCCATTCTTAGCCCTTTATGGCCGTGAACCGCCAACATTGCCATTATACCATCTCGGGACGTCTCCTGTACATGAGGTAGATCGAGCTTTGCTTACAAGAGATGAACTTCTGAAGTTATTAAAACAGAAACTAGCAGCGGCAGCCAACCACATGAAACAATTGGCTAACAACAAACGACGTGAAGTTGAATTTCAGAAAGGTGACATGGTCTACTTAAAACTCCAACCATATCGCCAATCTACGGTTTTTCGGCGAGTTCATCAAAAGCTGGTGAGTAAATATTTTGGGCCTTATATGGTCCTTCAAAAAATTGGCTCAGTTGCTTATAAACTTCAATTGCCACTGGCTCAAAAGTGCATCCAATTTTTCATGTTTCATTGTTGAAAAAGCACGTTGGTCCTACTCCTACACATAGCACTGAACTACCCACAGTTGGTGATGGAGTCATAACTTTGCAACCTGTAGCTGTGCTTGATGTTCGTTGGCTTAAAAAGGGTGGGAAATTTGTTGACCAGCGTTTGGTACAGTGGCATCGTTTGCCAACAGAGGAAGCCACGTGGGAGGATACTGCTGTGCTTCAGGAAAAGTTTCCGCAACTATCCCTTGTGGACAAGGGTTTGCTCCAAGGGGGAAAGGATGATAAACCTCGACGATCCTTGAGAGTTCGTAAGCCTAATACTATATTTCAAGGATACATTTGAGTGGCTGTCACATGTAGTGGACGTGTGCATGGGCTTGGAAGTAGAACGGTCACAATGTAATACTCACATGCAAATCGTTTTGTGGAGAGATCAACGTGGCTTGATCTTTTAAAAGATCATAGTGGATCATTTGTTGATTATTTGAGATTAAATCCATGTTATTTAATTTATTGTTATTTTGTTAAAAACTTAGAATAAGTTAAGCCTAAAATCTGCCATCAATCGATCGGTTATGATTATTTGACTTAGTTATTTGTTAGTATAAATTAATCTCTATCAAAGGAACAAAGGGGCATTCAGAATCAATTAAAACTACACTTAGCAATCTATTCTTATTAGCTTTGACTGGGACCACATCAGTTCAGGTCTTCTAACTACCAGTATTGCCTAAGGAATGGAGGCCATAAGAGGAGCATAACCAATTCCTCCGTCAGTTCCTTCAATAAGCAATCCATCTTAACCGTCTCTTAACCAACTAATGATTACATTTTCCCCATTGAAACTACAAAGAGAGAGAATAAGAAAGCAGCAAATCGCGGCTAAAATACTTACCTCTTTTCTGTCATCTCTTGTTGCAGAGGAAGCTGCAAAAAATAGTAGCTTAAATATTTTATTGGATGCACTGCAAAGTTGTCCGTATTCCTTATAGAAAAATGGCTGTAACTTGAGAAACTAATGACCGTTTCTGATGTCAGCACTTCTGATGTGGCCAATACAATCTATTTTAGCCTCTTACAACATCAAGTAACCAATATGCCAGTTACAAAATCTATAAATATGCAACCCATGTCCTACGTGAACCAGATCCAATCGCAATAGCTCCACTACCACCTCCACCACTCTCACCAACTATTCCTCATGTGAGTCAGTTTGTTCAGTCAACTGGTATGATGGTTGGGGTTATGCCGTATGGGTTTGGAGTAAAAACACTGCCGATACTACCTCCTCTTTACCTCCCCATTTGGTAATAGGTTTAGCAAGATCCTCTCAATCACTACAACAACCTCAGCCACAGCAACCACAACAAAAGCAGCAGCAACAACCAACAACAACAGAAGGATATTACCAATCACAAGGCATTGATTTCTACTGGCAAAGCCAGCCTTTAACATCCCTTGTACCTGGCTGTAAGCACCCGTATACGATAAAGCTGTTGTGTGTTGTATATTTTGGTCAGAGCAATCAGTAAAACATGCCTTCAAACTTCACATTTTAAGTTTCTTTTGAAATCATGAAGGCAACAAGTTCTTCCATGAACTGTGCTATTATGTAAATTAATAGAAATTTAGTTAGAATCTATATTAGTCCTGTCGTACATAGACACATACACCACTTTAGGATTCTCTCTCTTCCCCACCCAATTTCTTCATTATGTTCTTATACTCCTCTTATGAAGTTATCACAATTTGGTGGCACTGACGACTTACCATATTAGTATGCTACAATGTATCTATGCATTATGTTTGATTTCGTCTGTGATCTAAACTTTCTCCCTGACTTAAGTTGCCCTATATATTGTTGCTTTGACAGTAGCTTTTGTTGCATTACCTCTTGTGTAACTACAACTATTGAAGTCAAGGTGGAAAAATGTAGTTAGACGTTGGTCTTGCAAGTTCTTGCCATGTATCATTTAGTGATGAATAGAAAGTGAATTGATCTGAGCATGTATAATTTTTTTTCTACAGTGATATGTATATTGGATTATTTTAAATCAGGGTCCTATTTGGTATTGAAATTAGTCTTATTATGGTTTAGAAACTAAGTTAATTTGATTATACACTTATAATTAAAATTATAATATTTTTATTATTTTTGTCAAAATTATTATTTAAGTATCATATTTACTATATATTATCAATTTTTATTTCATAATTATAATTTTTTTTACATTATAGTTAAAAATTACAATATCTCAATATTAAATATAACTTCATATCTATTATGACAGTGTCTAACTAAAAATCTTATGGGAATTTAATTTATTATAGCACGGTCTAAATCTTATTCTCACCTAATATCAGAACTCTACCTATATTATTAAGGGCTGTCCAATTAAATTGGGAGAAATGCACGAAATGCACCGTATCAGCATATTTTCATTGACAATATTTTATTATTTATTCAATTAAAATAATGCAAGTAATGAGGCCCTACAAAATCCGTCATTTTGAATCTTTTAAGGTAAGTCTTTAGTTTGAAGAAATGTAAGAAAATTGAAGTGGAGGAAAAGAGAAAAAAGAAGGGGAGAGAAGAATAAAATATCTTTTTAATATTTGGTTTGTTATAGAATTATACAAAAGAAGGAAATCTTTAATTTTTAATTTAGACAAGTTTAGTCTTAAGTGTTAAGTTTTCAATATTTAGCATAAATATATTCAAAAATTAAAAAATAAATTTATTTAATGTATTAACAAAAACTAATAAAAAATGATTTTAAATAACCTACTTTTATTATAATTAAACTTAAAAAATTCATTAACAGAATTTTATGTTATTATTAATTTAGGTAATTATAATTAATTTAATTTGTTTCTAAATGAATTATAATATAATATACATAATTTCTTAATCAATATATTATAATTTGTGTATGTTTATGCTTTTTATTTAATTTCTGTGTGGTTGTTGAATTCTTTACTGGTAGTAAGTCCCGCCTAGGATAAGAGTTTTCCGTTTAAGGGCTGTAAAACCATATCTGTAGACATCCATATAGGTTTAATTAAAAGTTTTAAACTGCATGGATTCTCTACTCTGTAGAGCATCTTCTTTCTCTAGTTCTTCTTCTGAAAGGACTAATGTTTCAAAGAATGTTGTGAATTCTGAAGATTTTATAATCGAAGATTTTAATAAAGCTATTGATTGTTGGGAATTACCAAAGATTTCTAAAGACACAATTTATAAAACAAAAAATACTTGATTTTTTAAAGACAGATTATGTTATAAAAACTGAAGAACGTGACATCACTCTTTCAAAGCCTTTTGAAACAATTCATTTGTTTTCAGAACAGTCTTTAAAGCACTTAAAAGAAAAGAAATTTAATTTATGTGCATATTGGTTTAATCCAAGTTGGAATAAAGCCCCTTACTAAAGAAGGCCTAGACACTTCCATCTTAGCGGTTCTAAGAGATGGCCGATTCATCTCTTTTGATGATTCTTTACTTAGCAGTATTGAATCGAGTCTTTGTAAAGGTCCTATTTCATTTAATTGTTATCCAAACATCACAGTCTCACTTAGAGACAAAAATATCCTCAAAAGCATGATTCTTCAGATTAAGACCCACAATTATCACATGATTGAAGGATCAATCCCTGTTGCCCTAATATACAAAATTTCCTATAAAGCAATGCATTCTGCGTTTAATGCGCAACATAAACTCCAGTCAAAAAGAGATGAAACTCTTCTCTTGCAGAGACTGACTTGTCCAAAGCTAATACAGTTATTCCTAGACCTATCCAGTGGATAGACATAAACCTTCCTGAGGAATGGATCCTTGAGGGAGCCAATGAACCAATTATTCCAAAACAACTTGAGCCAAATTCAGAGTTGCAAAATGTGACTCAATATTCAGATGGCAAAGTAAAACTATCTTTTAGAAGGACAAACTCATATAGGTTCTCAGATAAAGACTCTGTTTCCAGTATTCCTTCTACAAGTAGGAAATTCTCTAAAGTCCCTTCTGTCATTAATCTACTATGTAAAGACCAACCTAGGTTCTCCACATCAGATATTCCTAGTTCTTCAATTCGTTCTGTTGATAACTCTACTAGTGTTCCTCACCCAATTTACACCAATGAGCCAACGTGAACAAAGTAAGGAAGAGAAGGAACTTTCTCCTCCAACATCTCCTACATTTTCTAGCATTACGAAAACATAATAAGTGTCCTAGAAAAGGATTTCGAAGTGAATAAAGCCTTTTTGCACAAAGATTTCTATTCTGACTTGAATAAAGAAAAAAGACTTTGGTTTTTTAATCATTTTTTAAATTAAAGAAAACAGGTTCAAGAAGAATATTATGAATTTTTCAATTTACATAAAGTTCACATTTTATTTTTTGATTGGTTTGAAATGTATGCTTTTGAAAACAACATTTCTTATCCCTTTAAAAATCAAACTCTATTACTACTAGAAAGAAAACTCCCGAATGGAATCTTTCTGATAGTGATAGAATCATTGAATCAAAGCATCCACCTCTTAGGAGTATAAGCATTGATCATGGTGATCCTCCTACTCAAATTAAAGCTTCACCTTACAAAATACTATAGGAAAATGACCCTGATAAAGATTTAGATAGTATTATCCAATAGAATAATTTCTGTAATACTAATCTAAATACTATAGGAAAACAGTTAAATATGATAGAAAAATCAAATCCAACAGTCAACCATTACTGTTTCTCCTATTTCTACTTTAAAGCCAATAAAGTCTGACAAAAAGCTTAAGAAACCTATATTCGAGCCTTTCCAGGTTTCGAAAGATGGTCAAAAGTTTGTTCAAGAATCAAAATCAGACTTTATTAAAGCCATTAGAGAAAGATTAAATGAAATAGAAATCTCATCCTCTTCCTCTAAAAAAGCTGAAATTGTTCCTCACACTCTTCAATCTAGTAATAAAATTGGAGTATTAGATTATGATCAATCTTCTATAGCCACTTCAGATGCAGAAGCATTTGAAGAAGAATTTGAGCCGACTCCTAATACAAATAAAATTCATTGGGAATTAGCACTCCCTGTTACTTTTTATTCTCCTCCTGACTTAGCTGTTGATAATAGGCCTAGTGCAATAAACCAATCACGGTTTAATGCATCTTCTGTCTATGAATGGAATATAGATGGAATGTCTGAGTACAATATACTTGGTCTATTACAACAAATGACAATGGCAGCTAATGCCTATAAAACCCAATCAGGAACTTCTGACAAAGCAATTTCAGAAATCCTTATTGCGGGTTTTACTGGTCAACTTAAAGGTTGGTGGGACCATCTCCTCACCAAACCACAACAATCAGACATCTTGAATGCAATTCAGACAGATGAGGAAGGAATCCCCATTCTAGATGAATATAACAGTCCAATTCAAGATGTTGTTGCAACTTTAATTTTGACCATTTCCCTTCATTTCATAGGTGACCCTTCTCACCTACGTGATAAAAATGCTGAGTTACTATATAACCTAAGATGTAGCAAGCTTAGTGAATTTCAAAGTTATAAAACTACTTTCTTTACCCGACTCTTTCTAAGGGATGATGCAAATCATATTACTTGGAAAGAGAAATTTCTAGCTGGTTTACCAACACTTTTAGGTGAAAAAGTTAGAAATACCATCAAAGCTCTTAATGATAATCGTGTCCCTTATGACTGAACTCACCTATGGTGAATTAGTCGATTCGTTAATAAAGAAGGTCTAAAGATTTGCCAAGATTTGAAATTACAGAAACGTCTTAAATGGGAGCTTAGAAAATCTAAGAAAGAATTAGGAAGTTTCTGTAAACAGTTTAACTATGACCCTTTCAAAGCCTCTACATCTAAAGATTGTAATGGTAAGTGTTCCTCAAGACTTACAAAAATATTACAAATCCTACAAATCTAGAAGTCATAAGTACTGTATAACCTTCAAAAGAATTTAGAGAATCTTTTTATAAGAAACCTTCGAAGCCTTATAAAAAGACTCGTTTCTCTAAAAAGAAAAGTTTTAAAGCTCCTTTAAAATCATCTTCTAAAACACCTTTCAACTATAAAGAAGCTACTTGTTATAAGTGTGGAAGAAAAGGCCATACTGCAAGATTTTGCAAAATGAACACAAAGCTTCATGAACTTGGTCTTGATGATGAAACACTTTCAAAGTTAGCCCCACTTTTAGTTGAATCTTCTGACTCTGAGTCTTCTATGACAGGAGACAGTGAACCTTTACAAGTTGATGAGTTAATTGATTCTGATACTTCTTATTCAAGTGATAGTGATTCTGAATCCCTATTTTTAAAGAAAATCAATGTTTTAACTAAAGAACAGGAAACTTATCTTGATGTTGTTAAACATATTTCTGATCCAGTTTTACAAAAAGAGTATCTTGATAAGCTTTTGAAAACCTTTGATCAGAACAACAAAGCTGAATCTTCCAAAACTCCTGTTTTAAAGAAAAATGTCTATGACCTCACTGAAATATTGAATAAAAAGAAAGAAAAGAAAACAATTCCTAATATTCAAGATCTTCAAAAGGAAATTAAGGAAATTAAATCTAAAATAAAAGAATTAAAAGAGAAACAAAAAACTGATTCTGGAATTATCCAATTTTTGCTAAAACAATTAGAAGATAATTCAGATAGTGATGAAGATAAAGAAATAAAATTTGATGGTGATAATCAAAACCTTGAAAACATAAAAAAATTACCTAATGATTTTTTGTTTGTTTTGAAACAAATCACTACAAGAAAATATTTGATTAAAATTACTTTGATACTTTCCAAAGAATTTGAAATCGACACCATTGCCCTTTTTGATACAGGTGCTGATTTAAACTGTATAAAAGAAAATATTGTTCCCAAAAGATTTCAGAAAAAAACAAATGAAAGACTTTCAACCGCTAATAATTCAAAATTAAAAATAACCTCTAAAGTTTATGCTTCTATACTAAATGATGGTTTTGAATTTCGAACTTCCTTTCTATTGACAAATGACATACATCATACTGTCATACTTGGAACCCCATTCATAAACCTCATTACTCCTTATATTGTTGATTATGATGGCATAACTTTTAAAGTTGAAGATAAAGAATTAAAATTTTCCTTTATTGAAAAGTCTTTACAAGAAATCTAAATATTATAAAAGCTTATTCTATTTATCAAAACCAAATCAATGTTTTGCTCAAATCAAAACAAAGCGATTTATTTTATTTACAAAAGGATTTAGGATTACAAAGAATTGAAAGCCAGATACAAACCAGTCTTATAAAGAAGAAAATTTCTGAATTTAAAGACTTAATTGAAAAGGAAATATGTGCTGATCTACCAACTGCTTTCTGGAACAGAAAACAACACATGGTAGACTTACCATATAAAAATACTTTTGATGAAAAACAAATTCCTACTAAAGCTTGCCCAATTCAAATGAATATGGAATTAGAAAAACATTGTAGGAATGAAATTAAAGATTTGGAAACTAAAGGATTAATTGTAAAGTCAAGATCTCCCTGGTCTTGTGCTGCTTTTTATGTAAATAAGAATTCTGAAATTGAACGCGGCACTCCAAGACTTGTAATAAATTACAAACCGTTAAATAAAGCCTTAAAGTGGATTAGGTATCCAATACCTAACAAAAAAGACTTACTACAAAAACTCTACTCTGCTTTCATATTCTCAAAATTTGACATGAAATCAGATTTTTGGCAAATTCAAATCCATCCTAAAGATCGGTATAAAACTGCTTTTACTGTTCCATTCGGATAGTATGAGTGGACTGTTATGCCATTTAGTTTAAAAAATGCACCTTCTGAATTTCAAAGAGTCATGAATGACATTTATAACCCTTATTCAGAATTTTGCATTGTTTACATTGATGATGTTTTGATCTTTTCTAATACAATTGATCAACATTTCAAACATTTAAAGACTTTTTATTTTGCCACTAAAAAAGCTGGACTAGCTGTTTCTAGTTCGAAGATTTCTTTGTTTCAAACTAAAATCAGATTCCTTGGACATTATATTTCTAAAGGAACAATTACTCATATTGAGAGGTCTCTTGCTTTTACAGATAAGTTTCCTGATAAGATTCTTGATAAAACACAACTACAAAGATTTCTTGGTAGTTTAAATTATGTTCTTGATTTTTGTCCCAACATCAATAGGATTTCAAAACCCCTTCATGACAGATTAAAGAAAAATCCTGTTGCATGGACTGATGAGCATACCAAAGCTGTTAAATTAATAAAACAAACAGTTAAAGAAATTCCTTGCTAATCCTGCATTACCTAAAATAGTTGAAACTGATGCATCCGACTTAGGATATGGTGGCATTTTAAAGCAAGTTAATAATAATAAAGAACAAATAGTACAGTATGTTTCTACACATTGGAATGATTACCAACGATAAGTTACTATCTTCAGCCATGCCAATTAAATCTTGGATTGATATGGTCGAAGAGCATGAAGCTCAATCTAAAGCCTTAGCATCTGATGAACAGGTAAAAGAATGGATGCAATCCATTTCCAAATCCCCTGAACTTATGGTTGCTTTACAAAGCATTTCAAAATCTAAAGCTCTTTCTCAAGAAAATGTTACTTCTAAAGAAATAACAAAACCTACTTCTTCTAAAGAATTAGTTTCTAGTGGAAGTTCTTCCTCTCAAATTATTGTTTCCCAGGAAAAGCTTTCACAAAAATCGGAGTGATATAATAAAGTCCATCATCAAAATATTTTATCTATGGAAGATGGGTTTTATCATACTGATCCTTTTCAAGCTGTTTTAAAGATTTTCCCCAAAGGTTGGTTTTTTAAACCATAGGATTTATAAAAACCCCAACCTTACTATCAAGCTATTCTTGAGTATACTGAGTCTGTCAAATTCAAACATTTCTTTCTCAGTGAAGCTCATTCTGAGCCGGCCTATTCTACGGCCACAATTCTTAAAGTCCTAACTCCTAAACAATGGGGTCTTCCACTTCATAAAACCCAGGCTTTTCCCGCCAATTTTAAATTGAGCCCAAACCATTGCTTGTCATTTTCTTACTGGGATTACCAACAAGCTTGGTTTAATACATTTTTTATCCAAAACCCTAAAAAGACACACTCCTGGTTGTTTTTCTTTAATTCAAAGATAACCGTGCAAAGTCTTCCAAACTAGTTCCAACAATGGTGGAACTATTTTGGTTCTAGCCCAGATCTTGACACCCAATGTAAAAAATTGCCTAAACCTTTTTAAAGCTCATTATATCCTTTCTGAGTCTGAGAAGAGGTTTCCTCCTTTTCTCTGCTTCTGTACAAATTTCTTTCTTTCGTGGGTCTGGATGTGGAATTTCCAATACCACACTCAGGACTCCCAGTTGATTTTACAAAGAAATTTTAAAATTAAGTGGTGGTCAAAATTTGATGAGCGATCAAAACTCTCTCGAGTCCACTTGTTTGTGCATGGCTCTCTTCAAGCGGCCATTTGACTCCAAGCATTGAAGAATCTAAAGCCCAAAGCACTTTCTTGGCCCAAAGGTCAAAAGCACAGTCCCTATTAGCCTCTGCAAGGCCGAAGATGAGTATTTCAAAATTATGCAGCGAGTTGCTCACCGAAGATCGGAAACTTACTGCAAGCTCTTCTTCTTCGAGTTCCTCAAGTAATGAAGAGTTATTCATCTCTCTTGGAGATGAAAATGAAGATATGTGTTTCGGAATCTTGTCTTAGTTAAAGCATTAAAGCTTTGTAATTTACTTTATGTAAAAAAAAAAAAGAGTAAAGAATTTTCCAATTAAATGTATTTCAGTATGTATTTTTATTGTATCGTTACGAAGATACTATTTATATTTGTATTTGTATGAATGTATTTCATTAGTATTTGTATTTGTAAAACTTTTGTATAAAGCTACAGCCCCGTATAAAGCTACAGTGATTGCGATACTACAGTTTAACTGCTACAGACGCACTACAGTATACAATGTCGCTACAGTTTAATTGCTACTGGACGCGCCACAGTGAACAGTGAACAGTTTAAAATTTTATATATAAATTCTGGAGGAAGACTATTGACTCCTCAGAATTTTTAGATCTCTCTCTCTCTTTAATTCTCTCTCTCTTTCTCTCTCACTCTCTCTCTCTCTCTCTCTCTCTCTCTCTATCTCTGGAAAACGATGTAAGTGAGTTCCATGAAATATACAAAATCAGATTAAGAAATTATGCATTCAGGCGCCATTACACCATCTCATTTAAGCTCGTGAGTGGTATGAAAATGACCAGAGATTGACATTCTATCTAGTGGATCAACTCATTTAGCCAAAAATTTTGAAATTGTTTCCGGATCTATGGAAATTAAAAAGTTTCTAAACATTTTGAACTGGATTTGAACAATATATATTGATTTTTTGAACTCAATGACAGCGGATTAATGTTGATTGGTGGTCGGCGAGTCCAATGGTGTTAGCATATAAATTTTCATAATTATGATTTTGATGATAATAAATATCTTTTGAATTGATTAAATTTGAAGAAGTCTTAAAATCAGTTGTATTTCAAGTTTTTGGAATAAATTGAAAGAGTATTTGAAACCTTTGAAATCACAAGTATTGTTTAAAATTCTAAAAAGGACTTATTTTAAAATATTTATAATGTTTTGGGTTTTAATATAGTTTTGGAACAAATAGGACAAAACTGTAAATTCACGAATGTTGTCACAGTAGCGAAACTATTTGCTACTATAGCAAAACGGTTAGCTGACAACGAAGTTAACATGTCGCCGATAAGGTCCAGAGAGCAACACACCTTGATTAATGTTAACAACGATCCGACAACTTGCAAACAGCTAACCGATAAGTTAACGGTTAATTGATAACATAGTTAGCAGGTCGCCCAAAAGGTCCAGAGAGCAACACATTTTAGTGGATGTTAACGGCAATCCGACAACTTAAAAATGACAAACCAACAAGTTAACGACGAATCAAAAATTTCAAAAGGCTAATTAACTATTTGAAATACAGCTTAACGGTAACTTCTTCAATTCAAAATGACAATCCGATAACAAGTTAATGGTGAACCGTTAAATCTCAAAAAAACTATAACAGTTAGTTTTCAACTCCAACTATAAAATGACTCATTCAAATCCAAATTAAAGTTGGACAACTACATCTATTACTGAGCATTCCAAAGCAACCAAAGTTTAAAATTCTTATAATCATTTTGTTCACAAATTGAGCATTCTTCTTGTAATCAATTATAGTGTGTGTAAGAAACTGATTTGTAATCTTTATTTATAAATACAAAGTTGGGATACACTTGGGTTAAGAGATTATGGATAATCTCTGGTTGTAAAGGTTCATTGATACCTCGGAAGTCAAGTATAAATATTGTTAAAGCCTTAGGGGCACGCTTAGTGAAATCCTCAAGCCCAGTAAGCTTGGAAGAGTGAACATATGCAAGGTTGACCGAACCACGTAAAAATCACATATTTGCATATCTCTGTCCCTTACTTTTTATCTTTTACTGCACTTGAATTTTCTTATTTTGTATCTAGTTACGTTAATTAAAGTGTATCTAGTAATACTTTAGTAATAGTTTTTAAAATCCCAATTCACCCCACTCTTGAGTTGTTTAGCTAGTATTTCATTTGGTATCAGTGCGAGGTGCTCTTGTTTTTTACTTAACCGTCTAGAGCTAAAGATCCATTGCAACCTAAAATGAATCTACGTTTAGGGAAGGATAGTATACCACTAGGCCACCATTCTTTGATTGTAATGACTATCGTTATTGGAAAACTATTATAAGAATTTACCTACAAGCCATCGATTATGAAATTTGGGAGATTGTTAATGATGGACCATTTATACCTATTGCAAAAAATGAAAAAGAGGAAGATATTCCTAAGTTGTCCAGCCAATGGAGTGAAGATGAGAAAAGAAAATTGTCTCTAAATTCCAAAGCCATGAATGCTTTAGTTTGTGCACCTGATAAGAAAGAATTCTATAGAGTGTCCAGTTGTGAGAGTACATAAAAAATTTAGAACAAACTTAAAGTTGTCTATGAAGGGACAAATCAAGTTAAAGAATCTAAAATTAGTAGATACGAGTAGACAATATGAATTGTTCTAAATGGAACAAAATGAGAGTGTTTATGCCATGTATATTAGGTTTACAGAAATTGTGAACACTTTGAGAGCCCTAGGAAAAATGTTCTCGAATTGTAAAAAGTTTAAGAAGATTATTAGGTGACTTCCTAATGAATGCAGACCTAAGAGAACAGTCATAGAAGAAGCTAAGGACTTAAATATCTTACCTCTTGACGATTTAATTAGTTCTCTTTTTTCTTATAAGGAAGATTTAGCAGCTAAAAAAGGCAATGAGGAGAAGGAAAAGGAGAAGAAGAGCATTGCAGTCAAAGCCTCAAATTATGAGAATGATGAAGAAAGCGAGCTAGAACATGAAGAAATAGCAATGCTAGCCAGGAGATTAAAAAAATTCTACAAGAAAACAAATGAACGTAGAAAGTTCAGAAACTACAAAAATCAGAAAGAAAAAATGAGTCTATCACTTGCTATGAATGTAAGAAGCCTGGACACATTCGATAAGAATGTCCTCTTCTTAACAAACTTAAAAAGAAAGCTATGGTGACTACATAGGATAACAATGATGAGAAATCAAGTGATGATAAAGAACATCAAGAAATATCAAGCTTGATCGTTGTAACATATGAACTTGTTATATTTATTTATGTAAATAATGAATTTAATAGGGGTTTATGTAATAAATTGAAAGGGGTTTATGTGATAAATGGAGAGGGGGTCTAGTTGATATTTTGCAGATGCTTATAAAAGAGTGAAAACCGGGTGAAATTTGAGCAAAATTGAGAGAAAGAGAGAGAGAGAGACCGAACCCGACCAGTAACTCGACCAGCGAAACCGACCACCGGTTTCTTCCATTTCCGGTCACCTCACCGGCCGAGCTTGGTATCAAATCGAAGCTTACGAGACGAGAACGTTCCCCGCCATCCTCGCTGCCTGAAACATCGAGAACGCCACGGGAAGCTCGAAAGTTCCGTGGGTTTCGTGAGACGATCGCCGGCGATTCCGGCCGTGTTGGCCACGCCACCGGTTGCAAAAGCTTCCCACCTCACCATCTTCCATTCTTGACCAGTCACCAGCACCGAGGAGGCCGTTTTGCCGCCGTCCGATCACCCCAGGAGCGCGACTTCACGTGCTCGATCCGGCCGCCGCCGCGTGGGAGGACACCACCGGCACCGTTGGACTCACCTCGACGAGAAGTGTCTAACCCGAGCTTCCCCACCGCCGTTGGGTCAATTCCGGTCAACGTTGACCGTAGGGGCATTTTGGTAATTTCACGTGTTGAGGGTAATTTCGTAATTTCTAGCTTTGAGGGTGATTTTGTAATCTGAATTGAGGATAAATTGGTAATCTTATAAGGTTGAAGGTAAATTAGTAAATTATGAAATTGAGGGTAGTATAATTTCGGATTATATTAGTAAATTACGAATACGGGATTATTACGGTGGCCAGGAAGATAGAGAGTTTGTAATATTAAGACGAATATTTATTTTAAGGCGTTATTTTTGCGAGATTAGTTCGAATTATAATTATGGAAAGTAATTGTGTCGTTTACGTAAATTAGGTGGATCTGCGGACGAGAATCTACTGCAGGACTTGGGTGATAAGCTGAGTCCGAAATTATCATCTGTGAGTGGAATATATTAAAATTATTTGATTTTTATATAGTAAGGCTTGTTTATGAGATAAATATTTAAAGTGCTTTCGTTAAATGGTTTTCGAAATAAATGTTTATTACGTATAATTATTGTGTTAAGTTATATTTATTTATTTATACTCAGTATCGATTTTAAAATGTAAAAGAGATGATTGATTTCGAACATGGTTTAAAGTGCTTTTATGTGGCTTTCGAGCATGATTTTAAGAGTATATGATTGATCCTGTTTATGATTTAAAATGTATATACATTGCTTTTGAGCATGATTCAAAGTATTTATATGTTGATTTCGAGAATAATTTAAAGTGTTTATATATGATCTTCGAGCATGATTTAGAATGTTTATACATATGGATTTCGAACATGATTTAAAGAGTATATAATGGATCTTGGGCATGAGATATATTGATTTCGAGTATGATTTAAAGCATGATTTAAATGTATTCATATATAATGATTTTGATCATGTTTTTAAGTTTTAAGCAAATACCCGTTCCCTCCAGATGAGATGAGATAGTAGGCCTTTGGGGCCCGTCTGAACACACATAGAGGCTTTGGGCCGTGTGTTTGGGCGCTTTCGCCCTTTGGGGGCATATGCATGCATATTGAGATATGAGATCGGATGGTTCGGACACGATGTCGCGGGGATAGCGCATCATTGCACGTCCGATGAGATCCGGGTATGAGATATGCTGATGAGCATGAGATGGTACGTCCTTTTGTCTATCCGTGTAGCTCCGGGCATGATGGTACTCAGATAGTACATCATTGCCGTCCGTTGAGGTCCGGATGAGACTAGATTATCCCCTGGGTATTTGTTTAAGGATATTTGTTTAAAGGATATTTGTTTAAAGGATATTTGTTTACAGGATATTTGTTTAAGGATATTTGTTTAAAGGATATTTGTTTAAAGGATATTTGTTTACAGGATATTTGTTTAAGGATATTTGTTTAAGGATACTTGGTTAAAGATATTTGATTTACTTAATGTTTGATATTTTAATTTGAGAAGATATTTCGATATGAGAAGTTTTTTATTGATTTTGTGACAGTATCAGTTTTGCTTATGTTCAAATTATGATTGAATTGAAAGTAATTTTATATTCAAATATTTATTTGAGAAACGTGATTATACAAGTGATGCACTTATTTTTGTAATTATTTTATAATTTAAAAGTTATTATCCACTCACTGGGCCCCCTGAGTGTTATATACTCATTCCTATTTTATTATATTTTCCCCAGGAGATTACAGGTACAACAGTTAACCCAGCAGCTATACATAGTTGGAGTCATTTGGGCCACTGAGGTTGTTTGAGGACATAGGAAAATTATTTTCTTTTGGTTAATGTATAATTATCATGTTTTGGATTTATATTAGGGATGTGATTTATGAATTATGAAAATTGTGTATGATTGGATATGTTATCGGATGAGATTGGGTTGATGCGAGTTGATTCTTGATAAATGATTTGGGAGTGTTTATGTTGAAATTGCGGGTTTGGAAATGTTATATTTTTAGGGGAGGTTACATGAAATTTCGGTAGAATTCTCATTAATAAGATGATTTTAATATTTAGGTTCAATTTCTTAAGATAGGTCGCCTCCGGAAATGGGGCGGGTCGTCTCGATTGGTATCGAGCATGGTTTTAGATTCTGTAGACTTTACCTGATAGGGAGATTGAGTTTTCCATCGACTTAGTTCCTGGAACATCTCCTATATCTATGGCACCGTACAGGATGGCTCCAGCAGAATTGAAGGAACTTAAGGTTCAACTACAGGAATTAGTGGATAAAGAGTTTATCAGGCCTAGTGTTTCCCCTTGGGGAGCTCCAGTTTTGTTTGTGAAGAAGAAGGATGGTACCCTCAGACTTTGCATTGACTATCGGCAGTTGAACAAGGTTACAATACGCAATAAGTATCCACTTCCGCGTATTGATGACTTGTTTGACCAACTTCAGGGGGCTAAGGTATTTTCTAAGATCGACTTGCGATCGGGATATCATCAGCTTAGAATTAAAGATGATGATATTCCTAAAACAACGATTCGAGAACCCGATATGGACATTATGAGTTTTTGGTGATGTCGTTTGGGTTGACTAATGCTCCAGCAGCTTTTATGGATCTCATGAATAGGGTATTTCACCAGTATTTAGATCGATTTGTAATTGTGTTTATCGATGATATTTTGGTGTATTCCCGAAATGAAGAAGAGCATGCTGATCACTTGCGGAGGGTTCTGCAAACTTTGAGAGAAAAACAGCTTTATGCTAAGTTCAGTAAATGTGAGTTCTGGTTGGACAAGGTGACATTTTTAGGCCACGTGATATCAGCTGAAGGCATTTATGTCGATCCCCAAAAGATTGAAGCAGTTGTGAAGTGGGAACGACCTACAAATGTCACAGAGGTTCGAAGTTTCCTTGGTTTGGCAGGGTACTATCGTCGATTTGTAGAGGGATTCTCTAAGATTGCTACTCCGTTAACGCAGTTAACCAGAAAGAATGCCAAGTTCCAGTGGAATGATGATTGTGAAAAGAGTTTTCAAGAACTCAAGGCACGTCTTACCTCAGCACCAGTTCTTACACTTCCATCGGGCAAGGAAGGGTTTGTGGTATACAGTGATGCCTCCAGGCAAGGATTGGGTTGTGTGCTAATGCAACATGGAAAAGTAGTAGCTTATGCTTCAAGACAACTTAAAAAGCATGAGCAAAACTACCCAACACATGACCTAGAGCTGGCAGCAGTGGTATTTGCACTTAAAATATGGAGACATTATTTGTATGGGGTAACTTGCCAGATTTTCACTGATCATAAAAGTCTCAAGTATTTGTTTACTCAGAAAGACTTAAATTTGAGACAGAGAAGGTGGATGGAGTTAATTAAGGATTATGAATGCACTATTGATTATCATCACCGCAAAGCGAATGTGGTGGTCGATGCATTGAGTAGGAAATCTTACGGTTCTATGGCTCATATGCGAGTGGCCAGTATACCTCTGTTGATCGAGCTGAGATCTTTGGGAGTTGAGTTGAATGCCGATAACTGCGGAGCTTTGATAGCTACTTTTCAAGTTAGGCCGACTTTGATTGACAAAGTCCATCGGATGCAAGCACAGGATCCCCAGTTAATGAAGTTGATAGAGGATGTGCAAAAAGGTTTACGAACCGATTTCATGGTGAGAGATGATGGAGTTTTAGTCATGGGTAATAGACTGTGTGTACCGGATATTGAGGAGCTAAAGAGGGAGATCATGGAAGAAGCTCATTGTTCAGCCTATGCGATGCATCCTGGAAGTACGAAGATGTATCATACCTTAAGGGACCATTACTGGTGGCAAGGTATGAAAAGAGAGATTGCAGAATTTGTTTCTCGATGTTTGGTTTGTCAGCAAGTTAAAGCCGAGCATCAGAGACCTGCAGGATATTCCCAGCCGCTTCCTATTCCCGAGTGGAAATGGGAGCATGTTACTATGGACTTTGTATCGGGACTTCCGCGTACCCAACGTGGACACGACAGTGTTTGGGTGGTTGTGGATAGACTTACAAAATCTGCTCATTTTCTACCAATCAAAACCACCTATTCAATGGATAAGTTGGGGAGTCTTTATGTGGCTGAGATAGTTCGTCTTCACGGAGTACCGGTATCTATTGTTTCAGATAGAGATTCTCGGTTTACTTCGAAGTTCTGGACTAGCTTGCAAAATGCTTTAGGCACGAAGTTGAATTTCGATCTGACTTTTCATCCTCGGATCGATGGCCGATCCGAGCGTACCATTCAAACTTTGGAGGATATGCTGCGAGCATGTGTTATGGAAATCAAGGGTAATTGGGACATTTATCTACCTTTGATGGAGTTTGCGTACAACAATAGTTATCAAGCTAGCATCAAGATGGCTCCATATGAGGCTCTGTATGGACGAAAATGCAGAACTCCAGTATGTTGGGATGAAGTTGGTGAGCGAAAGTTATTTGGCCCAGAATTGGTTCAGGATACTAATGAGCGGGTACAACTTATTCGGGATAGATTGAAAGTGGCTCAAGATAGACCAGAAAAGCTATGCGGATAAGCGTGGCGGGGACCGGAATTCGATGGTTGGTGATAGAGTGTTCTTACGGATATCTCCTTGGAAAGGAGTACTCGCTTTGGAAGCGTGGGAAGCTCGATCCACGTTACATTGGTCCATATGAGATCGTAGAGCGTATTGGTCCATTGGCTTATCGACTAGCTCTACCACCTGAGTTGTCCAGAATCCACAATGTGTTTCATGTTTCAATGCTTCAAAAATACATGTATAATCCGAGTCATGTTTATCAAAGCAACCGATTCAGTTGAACGAGGACTTGACTTACGAAGAGGAGCCAGTTGAGATACTAGAAGGAAAGCACAAGGTGTTGCGTTCGAAAACCATTCCTTTGGTAAAAGTGTTGTGGAGGAATCACTCAAAGGAAGAAGCTACCTGGGAATCCGAAGACTTGATGCGAGCCCAGTATCCTCATTTGTTTCTACCTGGTACGTAAATTTCGAGGACGAAATTTTTATAAGTGGGGAGGATTGTAACATATGAACTTGTTATATTTATTTATGTAAATAATGAATTTAATAGGGGGTTTATGTAATAAATTGAAAGGGGGTTTATGTGATAAATGGAGAGGGGTCTAGTTGATATTTTGCGGATGCTTATAAAAGAGTGAAAACGGGTGAAATTTGAGCAAAATCGAGAGAAAGAGAGAGGAGAGACCCGAACCCGACCAGTAACCCGACTCGACCAGCGAAACCGACCATGGGTTTCTTCCATTTCCAACCACCTCACCGTACCGAGCTTGGTATCAAATCGAAGCTTACGAGACAGAGAACGTTCCCCGCCATCCTCGCTGCCTGAAACGCCGAGAACGCCACGGAGAAGCTCGAAAGTTCCGCGGGTTCTTGCGGACGATCGCCGCGATTCCAGCAGATGTTGGCCACGCCACCGGTTGCAAAAGCTTCGAGCATGATTTTAAGAGTATATGATTGATCCTGTTTATGATTTAAAATGTATATACATTGCTTTTGAGCATGATTCAAAGTATTTATATGTTGATTTCGAGAATAATTTAAAGTGTTTATATATGATCTTCGAGCATGATTTAGAATGTTTATACATATGGATTTCGAACATGATTTAAAGAGTATATAATGGATCTTGGGCATGAGATATATTGATTTCGAGTATGATTTAAAGCATGATTTAAATGTATTCATATATAATGATTTTGATCATGTTTTTAAGTTTTAAGCAAATACCCGTTCCTCCAGGATGAGATGAGATAGTAGGCCTTTGGGGCCCGTCTGAACATACATAGAGGCTTTGGGCCGTGTGTTTGGGCGCTTTCGCCCTTTGGGGGCATATGCATGCATATTGAGATATGAGATCGGATGGTTCGGACACGATGTCGCGGGATAGCGCATCATTGCACGTCCGATGAGATCCGGGTATTAGATATGCTTGATGAGCATGAGATGGTACGTCCTTTTGTCTATCCGTGTAGCTCCGGGCATGATGGTACTCAGATAGTACATCATTGCCGTCCGTTGAGGTCCGGATGAGACTAGATTATCCCCTGGGTATTTGTTTAAAGGTATTTGTTTAAGGATATTTGTTTAAAGGATATTTGTTTAAAGGATATTTGTTTACGTGGATATTTGTTTAAGGATATTTGTTTAAAGGATATTTGTTTAAAGGATATTTGTTTACGGGATATTTGTTTAAGGATATTTGTTTAAGGATACTTGGTTAAAGATATTTGATTTACTTAATGTTTGATATTTTAATTTGAGAAGATATTTCGATATGAGAAGTTTTTTATTGATTTTGTGACAGTATCAGTTTTGCTTATGTTCAAATTATGATTGAATTGAAAGTAATTTTATATTCAAATATTTATTTGAGAAACGTGATTATACAAGTGATGCACTTATTTTTGTAATTATTTTATAATTTAAAAGTTATTATCCACTCACTGAGCTCACTGAGTTTTATACTCATTCCTATTTTATTATATTTCCCCGGAGATTACAGGTACAACAGTTAACCCAGTAGCTGTACATAGTTGGAGTCATTTGGGCCACTGAGGTTGTTTGAGGACATAGGAAAATTATTTTCTTTTGGTTAATGTATAATTATCATGTTTTGGATTTATATTAGGGATGTGATTTATGAATTATGAAACGTGTGTATGATTGGATATGTTATCGGATGAGATTGGGTTGATGCAGTTGATTCTTGATAAATGATTTGGGAGTGTTTATGTTGAAATTGCAGGTTTGGCAATGTTATATTTTAGGGGAGGTTCTGCCGAAATTTCGGTAGAATTCTCATTAATAAGATGATTTTAATATTTAGGTTTAATTTCTTAAGATAGGTCGCCTCTGGAAATGGGGCGGGTCGTCTCAACTGTCATGGCATTTGTGGATGAAACATTCGATGAGCTTATGAGGTAAATGACTCTCTTACCAATGATGAATTATATAATACTTTCTTAACGAATTGCATGATAATTGGATAAGAATATGTAAAAAAAAAATGCTTGTCTTAAAAAGAAAATGGTTGACCTCACTAACGAGAATGAATCCTTAAGTGATAAGATTACATACCTAGAATTGGAAAACAAATATTTTTATGTTAAAATTACTTCGTCAAACAAGAAATCTAGCCTTATCACATGAGCATGCAAAATCTCATATGGATGATTTGAAAATTAAGTGCTCAAGGATAAGAACAATAAACTTAGTAATGTTATCTTAAAATTCATTAATGGGCAAAAAATGTTAGATAATTTACTTGGTTCACAAAAATGTGTGTTTGACAAGAGAGGTAATGGCTATAATCCAAATTTGAAATAAAAGTATTATAAGAACTACTTTGTGACAAGTACTTTTATCAATAACTAAGTTGTATGACATTATTGCAATCAAAATGGTTCTATGAAAAATAGATGTTTTGTCAAAAGAAATGCATATTATAGAATGAAATGCATTTAGATTCCGAAAGGAACCATTATTAATACTCAAGGACCCAAAAGGTTTTGGGTACCTAAAACATGAGATTGCCATCGCAAGGGTTGAAGAAGAATAATAATAAATGGTATTTGACAATGGATATTCAAGACATATGATACGAAACTATTATTGGTTCTCAAATTTTACCAAGATTGAAAAGGTTGAGATGTTTTCTTTGGAGATAATTCGAAAGAGAAGATTCTCGGAGTTGGTAATGTTGGTAATGTTTACTTAATCTTAATTGAGAATGTGTATTTGGTTGAGAATTTAAAGCACAACTTGATTGCATTAGTCAATTATGTGATAAAGAATATAGAGTTATCTTTGATAAAATTAGATGTATTATAGAAAATGTATGTGATAATAAAATTGTGTTTGTTGAAAATAGATGTGGAAATGTGTATACCATTGATATTGGATGTGCATCATCAAATGATAATCATCATATGATGGTTGGTTATGGCATAGAAGATTAGGACATGCAAGCATGGATTTGATTTTAAAAATTTTCAAAAATGATTTAGTTAAAGGTCTTTCTAAAATTGGATTTCAAAAGGATAAAATTTATAAAGCATGCTAATTTGACAAACAAATCAAAACCTCTTTACAAAACAAAAATCATATTTCTTTTTCAAAACCACTTCAACTTTTTTATATAGACATATTTGGACATTCTAGATATGCTAGTTTAAATGGAAAGTATTATACATTTGTAATTGTTGATGATTTCTCTAGATTCACATGGGTATTATTCTTAGTTAATAAGGATGATGCTTTTGATGCTTTTAAAGTATTTTGTAAAAAGTTTCAAAAAGAAAAATGTTATAACATTGCATGCATTAGAAATAATCATGGAGGAAAATTTGAAAACTATGCATTTGAATATTTTTGTAATAAGCATGGTATTGAACATCAATTCTCCTCACCTTGGACTCACAACAAAATAAAGTTGTTGAGAGAAAGAATAAGTCTACTAAAGAATTGGCTAAGACTATGATGAATTAAAATAATTTGCCTAAATACTTTTGGGAAGCCATCAACACCACATGTTATATTTTAAATCTTATGTTGATAAGACTTTTGCTTAATAAGATTCCTTATAAGCTTTGGAAAGATAGAAAACCCAACATCGGTTATTTTGAAGTTTTTGGATGTAAATATTTTACTTTGAACATAAAAGATAATCTTGGTAAATTTAATCCAAAATCTGCTATTAGCATTTTTCTTGGATTTTCAACTCAAGCAAAGCCTATAAAGTGTATAATAAAAGAACTTTGATTGTGGAGAAGTATATGCATGTCATATTTGATGAGTCTTACCTATCCTTTATAAAGAAAGGTGTTGTTAATGATGATGCAGATGGAGAATCTCAAGAAGTATCTCTAAAGAATAAACAAAATACATCATCTGAAAATCAAGAGAAACAACAAGAAGAACCAAGTGCAAAATAAAATAAAAGTACTTCTCAAACACTCTCTAAAAAGTTTAGGTATATTTCTTCTCATATAAAATTTCTAATTTAGGTGATCCTTCTAATGAAATAACTAATAGATCATCATTTAAAAACACATGTAAACATGCTGCGTTTATTTCTCAAATTGAACCAAAATCCTTCTTGGATGCTAAAAATGATGAATCTTGGATTATATTAATGCAAGAGAAGTTAAATCAATTTGAGAGAAATAATGTGTTGGAATTAGTTCTTAAATAGAAACATCAACCTTACATAGCCACTAAATGGGTATTTAGGAACAAGATGGATGAAACTGGTGTGATTGTAAGAAATAAAGCTAGATTAGTGCCTCAAGGATACAACTAAGAAGAGGGAAATAATTTTGAAGATATATTTACACCTGTAGCTAGATTGGAATATATTATGATTTTATTAGCATTTACATGTCATAAGAATTTTATCTCATATAAAATAGATGTTAAAAGTGTATTTTTAAATAGCTTTATTATGGAGGAAGTTTATGTGAAACAACCTCTTGGTTTTGAAAATAAAAAATTTTCTAAATCATTTCTATAAGTTGACGAAAGCTTAATATAGTCTGAAATAGGCACCCAAAGCATGGTATGATAGGCTTAAAAATTTTCTGCTGGAAAATGGTTATCAATGGGTAAAGCCAACACAACTCTTTCATTAAGTATGGGAACGAAGATATTCTTATAGTTCAAATTTATGTTAATGATATTATCTTTAGTTCTATAATGAGCTCTTGTGTAAAGAACTTTTCTTCTGTATGAGCAAAGAATTTGAGATGAACATGATGGGATAGTTGAAGTACTTCCTCGGATTACAAATAACACAAAACGAAGAAGGGATTTTCATAAACTAAGCTAAGTATGTAATGGATTTACTAATAATATTCAGTTATGAAAATGGAACGACAAAAAGCACTTCAAAGACCACAACCATCAAGCTAGGCAAGGACGAAAAATGTAAAAAATTTGATATCAAAACATATTGAGGTATGCTCAGATCTTTACTCTATTTAACTGTTAGTAAGCCTGATATTATGTTCAGCTTATGCTTGTGTGATGGATTTCAATCATGTCTTAAAGAGTCTCATCTACTTGCTATTAAACGAATTTTTTAGTACTTGATTGGCACCATTAATCTTTTTTTTTTCTTTTTTTCCCTTTTAAAAGGAAAAGGGGGGGCGGGCAAGCTCAAATACAATTTTTTAACCCCCTTCCCACCCCTAAGAATCGAACTCGGGCTTGCACAGCTCTCAAGCGAGCATGGTGACCAACCCAACCACACCCTTGGGGGCTATTGGCACCATTGATTTTGGTCTTTGTTATCTTAGAGGAACACATATAGATTTAATATATTATTCGAATGTTGATTTTACTAGTTACAAGGTTGATAGGAAAAGCACTAGTGAAACTTGTCACTTTCTGGGACACACTCTAGTCTTTGGGTTCAACAAGAAATAAAATTCAGTTGCATTATCTACCACTGAGGCATAATATATTGCAGCTGAAAGTTATTGTCACAAGTATTGTGGATGAAAGATGAAACAAACACTTAGAGACTATGATATTAAGTTAGATCACATTCTCATTAAATGTTACAACACCAATGCTATTAATTTATCAAAGAATCCCATTCAGTACTCTCGGACTAAACATATATAGATTCGACATCATTTTTTGAGAGATCATATTCAAAAGGGTGATGTTTTAATTAAATTTATTTCCACTGAAAATTAACTTTCTGATATCTTTACAAAACCTTTTGGTAAAGAACAATTTACTAATATTAGGTATGAACTTGGAATGATGAATATTGCATATTGATCTATTGTTCTTGTTTGTGTAATCTCATTTATTGATTCCTTGAATGTGTTTCACATGATTAATTATTTTTCCATTCATGAATCATGCATCAAATGGCCATTAAAATATTCCAGGTTCAAGAAATGACCTAGGAGTAACTCATAATTTGGCCAAAAATTAAAATATTGTGCAAAATCATTTTATAAGAAATCTTAAATAAGCATTCTAAAGGTTAATGGCTTGTCGATAACTTCATAATCGATTAGCTGATAACATTAAGCTTTTTAAAACAACCATTATATTAGTTAACAGTTTATCGCTAATTACGTAAACAGATAACCGCTAACTAACCGACAGGTGACAAAGCTACTGGAGATTAATGGCTTATCGATAACTCGTTAAACGATTGACCAATATCATTGAAACATGGAACTTACATTCTGACCCTTATCGGTTCACCATTAACAAATAAACGGCTCGCCAAGATCATATTGGCAAAAGTTTTACTCTTTATAATATAACATCTCGTCGATAACTCAATAAATAGCTTGTCATTTTCGCGTTTTATCTACACATTAACCTTCTTCTTCCTCATTTTTCCATGGTACGAACCATTTTCTCTGCACCTCTCGCTGATAGTTCTCTCTCTCTCTTTATAATTTATCATTTTTATTTTTATTTTTACAAAATTGAGTTTTCTGTAGCCTTTTAATTATCTTTAACAAATATTTTTGTGATTAAAACACATTTTTACACTCAAATCATAATATTTTTAATTTGAAACCTTAGGTCTGTCGCGGGTTTCTTATTTAAATTTACCCCATTTGTCTTCTATTTTTAACTAAATTGAGTCCATACGTACCTTCTTCTTTCCTTTCTCTACCTTTTTTTACCGATTTCTTTTTTATTTTCCTCATTTACTTCCCAAAATCCTAAATTTTACCCTCTATGGCTAGTGGTTCTTCATTAAGGCAAGGCAAAAGGGTTAAACACTCTACTACAATAGGTCCAGGTCTAAAGTCTGCTTCTATGGACTTCACTCAACTACATTTCCAGCTTGCTCACATAGCTCGATGATTTGAGAGCTCCTTTATGGGTAAAATTGTCACTCCTTCATACTTTGTTAATATTGATGAATTCAATGACATTATCACTTGTAGGTGTAGTGTTATTGATATCTTAAAATAGTGGGAACTAGCTTTAAGTGTAGACAAACCTATCTATAATAACTTAGTCGGGGTCTTTTATTCTAATATAGACAATACTGATACTCGATCTAGTAGTCACTCATATTGCAAAGGTGCATATTGTGTTTCATAATACTGACCTATGTGATATTTTGGGGATTTCTATTGATGGCTTGGACCTCTATACGACTATGAAGGAGTTAGAATTTGATGAATTTCATCATATAGGAGCCGTTAACAACATATATAGACCTCGTGATCTTTCTGACGATATTTGCACTCTATCTTTTAGGTCTCAGCTCCTATCTTTCCAAGTTAGGATTATTCATAGCATTTTACAGCACATAATGACCCATCTTGATGTGGGTTTGTCAGATTCTCTCATCTAGAGTCAGAAGGGTAACCTTGGCTACACTATTACCCATCACATGCTAACTTCCCAAAGTGTTAGTTACCGGTCTCTTCCTTATAGGAGCACCATCACTCAAATTCTTCGTCACTTTCACATTCCTCTCATTGAGCTTGTTTATATCCAAATCAAGAAACCAGGGCGTGAGCTTATTTCTATGATTCACTTTTAGAGGTAAGGAGATAAATGGGTGAAGATTCCCTCCTTTAAGAATAAGGATATTCTTGTTGCTCTAGAGGATGACGAATTCCTCAACGACATCTATCCTGTTGATTGGCTTCTAGATTTTCGCTTGAGAGCTCAACCTCATGCTCTTTAAAGATTTGGAGTACGACAGGTCACTAGGAGGAGAAAGAGGAGCCTACGCATGAGGGACATGCTTGACGGCCATCCTCCCACTTCAAACCATTTGCTGCAGCAGCTTATGAGTCATGTTAACATTATTTTTGAGCACCAACAGTAGCTCATAGCTCAGCAGTAGCAGCAGCTTTAGTTTCAGATCGAGACATTTCAGATTCAGCAGCTTGAGTTTCTGCAACGCTTCCTTTCTACTCTTAGAGCTTCTTAATATGAGCCATCATTATAACCGCCTTTATAGTTTTTCACTTTCTTTTATGTATTTCGCACATACATGGCTACATACACTCATCCTTACATCATGCACTTATTTCAATTCTGTTTTTCTATTATTTAAACTATTATGGTGATATTTTTAGACAATATGACATCTTTTCTTTTGGATTTATAGTAAATGCTTATGGATAAATGTGGATGCTTATTTTTTTATGTTAGTTTCATTATGAATGGATGAGTAGATTTGATGAGATTTTATCTTGGAATGTACGTATATTGGCGTTGAGAAGATGTAAAGTTGTCTTTGGAGTGTTCTTCGCAGGTTTAAAATTTTGGTTTACTTAATTTTTTAGGAAAACTCTGTTGAAATTTTTTCAAAATTACTTTCATATTCTTTTTTATGATAAAGGGGGAGAAATATGAACAAAATGTGATTGTGTGATTGCAATTATGTTTTCAATTTTTTTAACATGTAGCTTTGAAATAATTTTTGAAAATAAATGATTTATTAAGAGGGAGATTGTTAGCATATAGATTTTCATAATGATATTTTGATGATAACAAATATTTTAAATTGATTAAATTTGAAGAAGTTCTAAAACTGGCTATATTTCAAGTTTTTGAAATAAATTGGAAGAGTATTTAAAACCTTTGAAATCACTAAGTATTGTTTAAAATTTTTTAAAAATAACTTATTTGAAAATATTTCTAATGTTTTCGGTTTTAATATAGTTTTGGAAGAATTGGGGTAAAACTGCAAATTCACGAATGTTGTCATGGTAGTTAAACTATTTGGTACTGTAGCAAAATGGCTAATCGACAACGAAGTGAGCACGTCACCGACAAGGTCCAGAGAGCAACACACATTGATTAATATTAACGGCGATCCGACAACTTGCAAACAGCTAACTGATAAGTTAACGTCTAATCGATAAGTTAATGGCTAATCGATAACAGAGTTAACAAGTCACCGACAAGATCCAGAGAACAATACCTCTTGATGGATGTTAACGGTAATCTGACAACTTAAAAACAGCTAATCGAATATTTGAAATATAGCCCAACGGTAATTTATTCAAGTCAAAATAGTGACGTAATAGAAAGTTAACGGCGAACCATTAAGACTTGAAAAGGCTATAACGGCTAGTTTTTAGCTCCAACTATAAAAGAACTTATTCAAATCCAAATCAAGGTTAGACAACCATATCTATTACTGAGTATTCAAGAGCAATCAAAGTTTAAAATTCTTATAATCATTTTGTTCACACATTAAGCATTCATCTTATAATCAATTATAGTGTGTGTGAGAAGCTGATTTGTAATCATTATTTGTAAACACAAAGTTGAAAGATTGTAAGTGTTGGGATATACTTGGGTTAAGAAATTAGAGATAATCTCTAGTTGTAAAGGTTTATTGACACTTTGGAAGTGAAGTGTAAGCGTTGTTGAAGCATTAAGAGCACACTTAATGAAATCCTCAAACCCGATGAGCTTAGGCGAGTGGACGTAGGCAAAATTGACTGAACCACATAAAAATCACGTGTTCGTATCTCTCTATCCCTAACTTTTTTTTCTTTTACCGCACTTAAGCTTTATCATTTTGTATTTAGTTAAGTTAATTGAAGTGCGTCTAGTAATAATTTAGCAATAGTTTTTATAATCTCAATTCACTCCCTTTTGGGTTGTTTAGCTAGTATTTCAAATAGTACCAATGGTAAGCTTCACGCCACGATGAATGATGAGCTGCACGGCGTTGGCGTTCTATTGGTGAGGATACTGTTAAATTTATATTTTTATATTTTCAGATTAATTAAATAAATAAATTTATTTTATTATCATTGCTTTAATTTAATTAATATAAAATTATCTATAATGTTAAATTGATAAAATAAAATTATAAAATAATAATTATTTTGATTACATTAAATAAGTTAAAAAGTTGAAGGGGTATTTTTGGAAGCTTTGGTTTCCGATTGAAGGGGAATTTGAATTCTTCACTGAATTTGAATTCTTCACTGCTTAGTGTGGAATTCAAATTCTACATTATGATGGATATTAAATTCTCATAGAAATAAAATTCTTATATATTATGTCAAACCAAACAACGGAAATAAAAAAAAAAAAAGAATTCAAATTACTTTCTTCTCATCCATACTTTCCTTCCAACCAAACACTACCTAAAGTATGGATGCTATGATTTATCTAACATTCATAACTACTTGCTTAGGTAATTTCTAGTAATTTCATAATTTCTCTTCAAAATTTTTGGTAGTATTTCAATATTTTTAGTAGAACTTTTAAAGATTAAAGGCCTGTTTAGAATTACTTTTAGGAGACTTATAAGTGAATTTTAAAAAGTAAAAGTTAACTTTGATGCTTATAGTATATTTTTTTAAAATCACATTTGGAAAATCACTTCATCCTACAGTAAATTTTAAAAATAACGAATTACTTTTCAAAGTCTGATTTTGAGATTCAATTTTATACTTAATACAATTCTATTCATACATATTTACCTAAAATTATTAATTTTAAAAAGATTATTGTCGAGTTAGAGCATATGGATGAACAAATAATGAACTTCCAACTGATCTTCTATTCCAAAAAACATCCGTAAATCATTTCCTTGTAGTTATTACCAAATATATTAAGAAAATAAAATTAAAAATAACAAAATATTTTTTTATCAATTATTATATATACACAAAAAAATTTATATACACGTTTAAAAATATGTAAATAAATTTGATTTCAATACTTTTACAATAAGATTTACCAAACGTATATGATTGCTTTTAAAACTTATAGAACTTTTAAAATAAATTTTATCAAATATTTAACTGATTCTCTTCACTAATTATTTCTACAATATAAATAACAGTAATTATTTTAAAAGTTACAACATTACCGAATTTGCCATAAATAAGTTATTTTTTTTCTGCTAGCGAACTCAAATTTTGTACTTTTGGGAGTAAATGTTGAAAAGCTTTTTAAAATGTTAAAAATGTCTAAAATTATTTATTTATTTATTTGACAAACTAATTTTCACTTTATTCATAAAATTACTTTTAAAAAAACTTGCCTACTAAGATAATTTTATAATTTTTAAAAGTATGCCTGTTAAAGTAATTAATATATATATATATATTAAGAAAGCTATCATCAACAACTAAATAACTAAAAAAAATTAGTTAAAAACTCTACTTGTGAAAACTCTATTTAAATAAGCATTATTTCAAAATCTATATAGAGTAAAATACCCAAATTTATGTAGAAATTTATAAATTTTAATATTATTTTAATTAAATAAGATAGCTCTATATCCAATAAACGATGTCACATTCCAATTAATTGAATTTGCATCATTAAATCGTGTCACGTTTTATTTTAAATTATTAATTACGCTTTTAAAATTGAAATGGATTTGTTATTCTACATCAATATTCATAACGTAATTATAATTGAATGACAATACAATATGTAGGGGACATTTTATCTTGGGATTTTGACTTAAATCAACACATCCGAATCTGGCCATTTATCTAATTCAATCCCATGACTGAGATAATTGCTTAGGTGGCATTAAAACTCTACTGAATATAAGAGTCGAAAAGTAAAATTCCGAAGATAAGAGTCAAAAAGTAAAATATGTGATATATTAAAACTTAAAAAAGGAAGAGAGAGAAATCCAAACTCTACTTCTTCAAAATTATATTAGTAACAATTGTATTCATTTTTTTATTTAAACCACTGGTAAGATGGAGGATTAGGCATGCCCTCTAGTTGTTATATAAAATTCTAAGGGTGGCAACTCAAGAATAGGGTGAATTGAGATTTAAAAATTTCTTTAATAACAATACCATAATTCAATCCCAACAACTACTATAATTATTAATAATAATAATTTCAACAATAAGTAAATCTAAAGATGTAAGGGTAGAGAAAACAAGCACGATATTTTTACGTAGTTCGGTAAACCTCTATCACTTAGTTTTCAATTCTTTTACTCATCGAAAGTTGTTCTTGTTTCTTTAGTACCTTTAGTTGTTCCTATACCCGTCATGTTCCTTGGACTATTTACAAGTGGTTTGGTCAAGGAAAGTCTATCAATATATAATAGCATTATCACTATTATTAGAAAGTTACAAAGTGTCAAATAGAAGCAATTAATAATAATTTTATAATTTCATAGTTTATTTCCTTCTCAGTTGTTCTTTTTCTTTTCATGATATCAAATTTATCACTATATTTTACCTTATCTATCAATTATTCAAACGTTTCACCTCTTTCAAGAAATTTAAAAAAGCTTCATGGATAATTTGTTTGGATATAATTTTAATATTTTAGTGGCAAGCTTATTTGTATGTTGTCATTATTTTGTTAAATATATGAATTTTGCAAAGAGTTTTGATTGATGTTTCGTTTCTTGAATTCCTTTATATGCATCATTCACATTCACACAAATATTTACAATAAATTTATAAATTTGTCCGGCCTGATTAAAAGTCTTGGGTTTGCCCCTATTAGGGACTTGCTCATTTAGGTTCTCTATCATCAATGTTGTACCTTACCCTTACAAGGATCATATTTAAATACAAGTCCATAACTTGAACAGCTCAGTTCTGATTTGTTTATTGGTTAATCTTTTGCCATGTTAATTTGTAGATACTGTTTCCTGTATTATTTTGCCATGTTAACTTTTTGATCGTTGTTTTCCTGCTTCAAGGTTGTTTCCGAGCCGATCATGACCCATGGACAAGGTTTGTATGGTCACTTTATCTAATTAAATCTTTGATTTACCTCTCTTCTTACTAAATGTTTGTTTACTTTTCACTCAAAGCATGCTCGGAGAGAGGCATAGATCACTGCTAGGAGAGGGGTTTAGTTTTGATTTGTTTGTTTATTTAACTAAGCCTCTGATTTCCCTCACAAGGATCATATTGAAATGCAAATCTATAACTTGAACAGCTCAGTTCTGATTTGTTTATTAGTTAATCTTTTGCCATGTTAACTTGTAGATATTATTTTCCTGCATTATTTTGCCATGTTAACTTTCCGATGTCTGTTTTCTGCGTTAAGGTTGTTTCCGACAACGATCCTGATCCATGGTCAAGGTTTGTATGGTCACTTTATTTAACTAAGTCTTTGATTTACCTCTCTTCCTACTAAATTTTTGTTTACCTTTTACTCAAAACATGCACGGAGAGAGGCATAGATCACTGCTAGGAGTGGGGCTTAGATCATTGCTTGGAGATTGGCGCCATAATTTTTGGGGCAGAAGAATGCACTTGAATGAAAAGCGAGCAGAGTACGTCATGAGATTTTTAGGTGAGTCTCTCATATTTCTATTTGATTTCTCAGGTTTGATTGCTACATTTCTTTAAAAGGATTTGATTGCTATACTTTTTTAAAGGGAAGGATCCAGCCCTTTATAATTAGGTGCATTTGGTGGAAGGATAAATATATGGGATTGGACCATCTTGGGATTGGTATAGAAGGGGTGTGCTCCCATGTGAGACCCACCATTTAATCCCAAACTAATGAAAAAATTATTCTATTGGGGCCATGAGATAAGTGGGTTATAATAACTCAATTTAACTTTTTATTAGGTCAATAATAATGATGATAACAATAATAATAATTAAAAATAATATATTATGGTCTAATTGAAATAAGAAATATTTTTATTAGTAAATTATATTTAACAATTATTTATTAAAATAAAACATAATAAAATAACTATTATTTAACATATTACATTTCTAAAACAATAAATTAGTTTAATTTTTTAATTATTATAACAATAAAATTTGTAATATAATATAATGATACAAGATGGTACTAAATATAATCCTATTCCATCCAATCTCATCCACCATCCTAACCTGTCATGTCCTATCCTATCTTGCATACCAAATCTGTCAAAACATAATAGTGTGTTTTGACAATGTCAAAATTGATTTTTTTTTTATTCCAAAATTATTTTTCAGATTTTTTTAGTGGTGTTTGGTTAGTGTTAGAATAGAGTTTTTGGGCTTTCAAAATGCTATATTTATCTCTACTCCCAAAAGCAACTTTTGTAGAGGTAAAGTAGTTTTTTGAAAGCCTAAAAACTCTATTCCAAAATCAACCAAACACCTCTTAAAAAAAGTTTGAAAAATACTTTTTGAATTGACTTTTGACCTATACAAAAGCTTTTGGGAGAGGCAAAAATTAGCATTTTGAAAGCTCACAAGCTCTAATCCAACACTAACCATACACCACTTATTTCAGCTTTTAAAGGCCATATGATGTTCAAAATACTCTTAAGATGGTTTCATTAATTTCACAATATCCTTATAAACAAAACCCTACGAAACAAAGAATTAATCTTTACTAATATTTAGCTACTTAATTCCTCAAAAAATACAATCACTACTTGTAAAGATAGGTTTTAGTCAATGTGATTTTTATCCAGTATACATCAAAATTCTTATCTATGTGTAAATGTTTATGGGCAATTGTATACAGCAAGACTCGGTAACCCATTTACATTCACCTCCTTCCCTTAGTGAAGCTTAACCTAACTCGTCACATCTCATCCACGCACTCCACATACTCGAATTGTGAAGTCCTACACATTTTCATGCATCGTAAATCAAATCTAATGAAGGATGAGATATATATGACAATACATTTAAACTTTCACTAATTTGTTGCATGTGTCCGTGGGATTGAAAAGGAAGGTGGGGGTTGTTTCGTTGGTTCTTGTTTGAGCACAATTAAGAAGAATCATCAAGAATCATAAGATAAAACTAGAATTGACAAAGCTAACTAGATATAACTCTTTATCCATTTTACATCGAGTTATCGTACAAAAGTGAATCTTTTGTTACAATAGAAACGGAAGCGATGTGGATTATTCAATAATCGAAGTTGATTTACTTTATAAAAAGAAGATAGTTAACTAAGGGTCAAACTTTTATGTTAATCATTTCAACGTTATTATTATTTTAATAATGTATTTACTGTTCATTAATATTTCCTTATTAAGTTTTCTTATCCTACTTCTAATCAAAACTCAAATTGAAAACTTAATTATTTTTCCTATGAACTCATTCTTTCGTATAATAGTTATATTTTATCAATACTATATTTTCTTGTGCTTAAACCAAACAAATTATGTCAATGTTGTCTCTCCTAAGGTGAGCACGGGTTGGGTTGAGTCGAGTTGATTGAAAAAACCCAACTCAACTAGCAAACTTACAACTTAGGACGGGTTAGGTTGAGCGAGTTGAGCTTTTGAATAAGGTTCATTTTTATAGTCAATTTAATACTATATAAAAATTAAAAAAATACAAAAGTAACTGAATTAATTGAAAAAAATTAAAAGAACACAAATATTAAAATCCTTACAACCAATCCAACATTTCAAAGTTTAACAATTAAATTATTAGTACATAGTCAATGAAGGAAAAAAAACAAGTCAAAAATTCAAAGACTTGTTTAAGACAAAACACTAAAGTTTAAATAATATCAGGAGTTTAATTAATTAAGAAGGTTTTATTATTATTTTATATTTTTATATAAAATGTCAAAATTTATATTATAATACGAAGACGGGTGGGGGCCGGTTGGGTTGGGTTAAATTTTTTTCAACTCAACTCAGCCTACAAATAGTGTAGGTTGAGAATTTAAGAACCAAACTTAACCGGGAAAATTTAATAACCTAACCTAACATGTTTATTTTATCAACCTAACACAAACAACAAAAAAATCATGTAAGTTGAGTCAGTTTCACAGATTAGGCGGGTTGGTGCCCACCTCTAGTCTCTCATTGTGAGTAAACAATAAAATATAATGAGGTAGATGTTGTTGTTAAGAATTTATTACACGATGCAATAATCATAATTAATATTACAACCTAATATTCAATTAATATCTTTTCATATTTTTATTAATTTTGTTACTGTTACTATTTTTTTTAATTGCCTTATATCAACTTTATTAGTTATAGAGTTGGAAGGCGTAAAGTAAACTTTGAGTTGAGCTATTGACTCTCCTTAGATTTTTTTTATAAAATAAAGTTTTTATATTTTTAATATTAATTTTAAGGGTGGGTTATATACACTCTAAAAATTATTCTACACTTATATTTTTATATAAAAAAAATTAGTATAAAAATTACCATGATTTAAATTATTATTAAGGATATTTTATTATAAGTATATATAATATTAATTCTTTGAACACTCATTTAAGGTATAGATAAATTTGTTTTCTTTCAAATATCTTAAATAAATATTTATAGAAGAAACTCAATAAACAAGTATTTTCATTGGTGAAATATTTTGATGGGATTTATTAGATGCCCCTTTTTTTTTTTTTGGTTCCAGCATCATAATAATTATATATGGGTTTCAAGACTAAGTTCCTCTGTGAATTCTTCAACAATTCTCATCTTTCAAGAACAAACTTCTTTTTTTGTATTTTTGGTTTTCGTTATGTGCAGCAATGTATTTTCCAGCAAGCAATTTGGCCAAGGCAACAACAAAATATATCCTCCATGGTGTGCATGCCCGAGAGCATCAATCACCCCTCTTGAGGCCCAAGCATTATATTCACCACATCACGTGAAAAGGTATGCCCTTCCTCGACAACAATTGAAAGACCAAGAAAGGACACTATCAGCAAGAGCGAGATGGCTGTTACGGAATCTGCATTTGTAATCATATGACCTTCCTTTGAGCTCTACCAGAAAATCTCCATTTGAATTGCAATATGCAAGCAAAAACAATTGTTCCCTCATATTATCGGCAACGCAGTAGCGCTACCTTTGCAATTAACTAGACTATTTTATGCTGTTAACTTGGCAAGTTAAGACACGTTCTACTCCAATTTTGTTAATTAAATTTTAATATAAAAGAGTGTTTAGAAAAATTTTTTAGTGTGCATAGTATTTTTATGAGTGTGTAAAGTAAATAAAGATAATTATTAAAGTAAATAAAGATAATTATTTTAGAAAGAATTAAGTGAGGATTTTTTGGTGTTTTAATGAGTGTACAAAATGTAATTCACTTTTTAAAAATTAATAGATAAATATACATAATAATAGAGTATTTAGAATAAATTTTAAAATGCATATATCTCATCCAAATTAACGGAAAAAATCAGTAATGACATGATTTCTCTCTCATTTAGAATAAATAGATATTCGTTTCTTTCACCATCTTTTCTTTTTATTTTTTTAAAATTAAATTTCAACAAGAGATAAAATTTTACAATATCAATTGCACGTGAATAAAAATAAGAAAAAATTTATGTATATTTTTTAACAAGAATGTCTATTTTTAAATTTTTTCTTCCTAAAATTGCATTAAAAATAATAAATTTTTGTCCGATATATTAATTTAAATGAGAGTCATGGTTAACTTATTCACGTAGAATTTTTCTTTATTTAGTTTGAGTGGTTAAAAGTTAGAGAGAGAATTAATTTACATGAATAGTTAAAGGCAATGGAATTGCAGAATTTATTAAAAAAAATAAAAAATGTGGAAGAATATATACTAAGGCCATTTTAGAATTAGGAGTATTATAAAATTATTTTTATTTTTATAATTTTATTGAGAGATTTTTAGAAGCGGTTTTTATTATAATATTTTTAGAGGTATCGAAGGTGAAAACTCGTGATACCTAGGGTCTCGAGTCGGCCCTAGCCACACACGACTGCCTTGTAGATCAAAATGTGGGTTCATCACATGTGCTCAACAGCCGCAGTTTCAAACTAAGCTCTCTCGCTAAAGCAATGCACATTTTAGGGTTTTTGGAAAAAAGAGACGCGACAAGGTCATTGGATAGATAGTCACGCAAAAAGATGAAAGATAAGTGGAGCAAGATACTGGTTAGCCAATCAGAATCTGGGGTTTTCAAAGCGTAACGGTGAGTTAGAAAACTGTATGAATTACATCTGCAAGATTCTGAATGGTTCCTCTTTACCTAGTAATTAACTTTTATGAAAAAAATATTGAAACTTTGATAGCTAAAATTTAATGAACTGTTTTTCTTTATCTTTTTTGGTTTTCTATAAAAAAATATCGTAGGATCCAATTCAATTTATCAACATGTTATTGCTAAGAAATTCTCATATTTAATAATTTATTAATAATTTATTTTTCAGTTAATTAATGGATTTGATATATTATTGAGCTTCTTCTATATTAGAGTGCAAATTTTGTGATTTGACATGCAATCGTTTTTTATTTTTAGTTTGTGGCCTTGTTTGCATGTGCTGTTTCAGAAGTCTTGTGGACACAGTTTCTGCCTGCAAGGCATTCACAGTATACTGGGCATGGGAAGAATACACTTGAATACATGTATAAAATGTAGCTGCAACAATCCCTACTAAATGGCAAGTCAGTCGCGCAGCAATTCTACATTTGTGGCTGCCATTCGTATGCCAGAAAGGTCAAATACAATGATTTCGGAGAGCCTTCTTCTACCTTTTACCATTTTGCTTATAACGAGGACCGGCCTGACACATCAAAGCCGCAAAGAAGAAGTCAAGGCCAACATCGCAAGTGGTAAGATATTAATTACACTGCCTCTTGATCATTTTGGACCTATTCTATTTGAAAATGATCTAGAGCATAAAGAGTAATCAAGGTATGCTTGTCAGTGAATTGTGGGAAGGTCGGTTGGAATATGCTGGCAATGGGGGTGTAGTATCCACCTTTTGCTGGAATGGCCGGCCAGTCGAAATGCGATTCTCAGTCAGCTGAGGATCATTATGAGGGGTTTCTCTACACAGGTATGTATATTTTGAGGTTTTAATTTATTAATAGAAACTGGTTTTGTATCAAACTGCTTGTTAAACTACGAATTTGTTGTTTGTTATTAGCTCATCTAGATAATCTTGGTATTCATAATACGTGTAGATAATCTTTAGTATTTATCATCTTATTATTTATTAGCTTTTGGGCCTCGTTGGGGTTGGGATTGTTGCTAGGGAGAGTCAAAAGTAATTTTTGCTCTAGTAGGTTTTTTTTTTAAAAAAAAAAATCATTTGTTAAAATAATACAATCTTATATAAATATTAAGATGAAAAGTAAGGACGGAACTGCTTGTTAAACTGCGAATTTGTTGTTTGTTATTAGCTTATCTAGATAATCTTAGTATTCATAATGCATGTAGATAATATTTAGCATTTATCATTCTTATTATTTATTATCTTTTGGGGCTGGTTGGATTCTTGCTAGGGAGAGTCAAAAGTTATTTTTACTCTGGTTCTTTTTTGAAATAATTTTTGTTAAAATAATACAATCCAATGCAAATATTGAAATAAAAGTAAGGATGGAGTTCTTTTTCAAAATCCCTATTTTGAAATTCACTTTTTTTAAAAAAAAAATTGTTCCATATATATCCTCTAGCATTTATTAATTCAACTTTTTTTTTTAATTGGTTCAATTGGAGTTAATGACTTATTTTATACAATGATTAAAATATATGTGTATTGCATAAAGCTGAAAGCTAATAGTTAGTTTTTATTTTGTTTTTAGTATCTCATCAATTCAAGATGCTTTAAATTAACGCATGAGTCCCATATATGGAGTATGAATAAAGCAACCTCATATAATATTATCTAGTTTGTGGTGCCCTCAAAAGCTTATTATTTGCACTGTCTTAAACAAAAACAAATATTTGTTCCTTTTATATATATAATCTTTATATTAAATCAAATATATAAAGGTCAGAATATGCTTGCTCATTATGAGTGTAAAATATGAAGTTTATTCCTACTTTAAAAGAAAATTTTGAGCTTACTTTCAGGAGCAAGATGATATGACGTTTTACCACATAGTTTATCGTGTAGCTCCGAAGTTTTGTAATTAGATGGATAATGATCAAACTTCATTCCATATATCCATAAGCAAGAAAATGACATTAACTTCTTTTGCCTCGATTTTCCTTATTAATGACGTTTTCTCCTATTTTTTGTTGAACTTACTTTCTAATCACATACTTCTCAATGAACTTTTAAATGTAAGATACAAATGTGAGAGAGATTTGTTTTTAATTAGCACAATCTACATGTATATTATAATATGAGGTTTGTTATATAAAAATAAATTTATAGTAAGGTCTATAATTTTATTAAAATTAATTTAAAAATCTACACTCACTTATAATATTTATCGAGGAATCCCATAAATTTTATATTTAAGGTGATAAAAAATTTTATTGGAAGTTGTGAATTTATGAGTAATGATTTGCACAACTAGGTATATTAAAAGTGATAGAATTATATCAATTAATTCAATGCTTTCATATTCTAATTATCATATCGGGTCAAATATTCAATGTTTAGTTAATTATAATGGTTATTATAATTAGGGTTTGAGGTTGGTAAAATGGAGTTCAATTCAATGGTTTCAAAATAAATAAATAAATAATTAAAATAATTGATTCTGAATTAGAAATTTGTTATTTGTTTTGGGTTTGATTCAGCTTTTTAAAGTGTCAAACCGAATTAAAAAAGATTTTTGAACCGACTCTCTAAACAGTTTTAATACAGTTCAAAATTTTTTGCCAACACTTACTTGAATTTAAAATTTTGTAAATATAATAATTATTTTAAAAAACTAAAACTAAAAGCAGTGTTTGATAGATATTATTTTACCCTATATCTCCTCTCGTGTATATCGAAATTCAAATGTGCGTTTAATTTTTATTTCGTTTGTGGTTCTCAAAGTTTACTCTCTGTAGAAGAGCAATATTTGATTAGCCATAAACAGCTGGAATTAGTCAACGATCCACGTAGGAAATTCCCCGATAGCTGTGTGTCGCACACGCTCCCAAGGTCCGCGTACTGATTTTCTTTTTAGATCTCGCTTTATAAGCACTGTCATCGAATCAAAATCTGTATCGGTCCTAAAGCATCGCTTCTTTGCCTCCAATTCCTTATTCGCAGATACTAATTACTAAACATCACGCTCCTTTTATGTTTTGTCTTCTTGCTCACTCACCTCAGTTAATAAAACTCCCAACGAGTCAACTCAGCTGAGTTATTAACACGGAACTCAAAGCCTTATTGCTCACTGCTCATATTATATATATATATATAGAGAGAGAGAGAGAGAGAGAGAGTCAGAGTTTCACATCTCTGAAGCGCGCATAAGCTTATAGAGACTGTCTCTGTTCGTTGAAATATATCAAAGATGAGTTCAGTTGTGCAGGTGATTTGTTCATTAATTAAATTAATCTTATTTGAAACTTTTGCTTGTGGATAAAAATAAAATTTAAAAATTCTTTTTGGTGGATTAAGGGTTTTACCAAGTCGCTTGCCATGACTGTTCTATCCGAGATCGGCGACAAGACATTTTTGCCGTTGCGGTTAGTAAATGCTTTATTATTTGTTTTGTTAATTATTATTATTATTATTTAGAAATTTTAATTTGACAGTGATGTTTGGGATAGATAATATGCATCGAAGAGGATTTTGAAGTTAATATTTATTTTTGTATTGTCATTAACGTTATTTGAGGGCTGAGTGAAGTGAAGAACTAAAGAATCAGGACTGTAAAATTGAAAATTGATTTGACGATCAAAATCAATCATGGTATGATAGATACCTGATCTAACTTGTGACTGGTCAGAGGTGAATTTTAGGATTAAATGGAAGTCCATTGCTTTGTATTTGTAAAATTGCTCATTGCAATTTCCGTGCGGCAATCCATAAACTGCTAATGTAGAAAGAACATTCAAACTGCTGAGCTTAGTTCAAGGAGAGGCGTTGAAAACTTAAGAATACGCTTGTCATTCTAGAGGGAAATGATGCTTCTAAAATTTCTCATGCAGAAAAAGTCTTACCCACTGAAAGCTTTTCTCTTATTGTTACTTATTGTGGTTAAGTTCTTATATACATTTTCAATTCTAAGATCTTACTATGCAGTCTCTTCATTAAACTGGAAATTTATTTCCCTCCCCAATTTGCTTATTTTATATTATATTCTGCGTTACAAGATCTTGGCTATGCGTCACCATGGAGACTGGTCTTGTCAGGTTGCCTGGGAGCTTTGATTGTGAGTGGGTTTTAATTTTTATTTATTTGTTGGCAAATCTGACCTCTGATTATCTTGCAAAGCCTCACAATGATGGGATATTTTGGAATGGTGTTTAGGTGATGACTATTCTTTCTGCTGTTGTTGGCTGGGCCACTCCAAATCTGGTAAGCAGTGTGATTGCTCATTAACAAGCTTTCATGCTTATGGCCTGTTTTTCAAATGCTTGTAATTGGCTTCTACACAGTGTCACTAACTATCATGAGCTGACTCATGATATAAATTGGCTTCTATATGAGTTTCCATGATACTATTGCTGATATACTTTTATATCATCATCGCCCAGAAATGTTTTACAAGGGGAAAGAGGAAAAGTTACTAAATATAGATCAATCTCAATCTAAATCCATGCCTTTCTTCACAGATGTACATTTCTTTGGGGAGAAATAGTTACCAAGCTGCCAGATTACAGCTGACATTGAATTTATTGTTCAGTGGTGGGAGGTTTCATGATTGCTTGGCCAAGAAGTGGCTCAAATGCATTACGCAATCGTATATATGTTTAATTTAATTGGGTTGGCCGGCTGGGCTGTTAGGGCCAGCCTGAATACTGACCTGTAACGTGTATGGTTAAAGTAGGGACTACTGTGTGTTATAAAATTCACTAGACTTCTGGAGCACCGTTCACAGTTATGTGATCATATTCATGACCTGTAGACATATTTGTTGTGATCTACTGTGATTGTGAAGACATTTGATAGTTAGTTTAACCTTATCTTTTTCTATTGAATTTTTTCAGACGTTAGCATAAAGATTTTTTTTCTTAGATATCATGTCTAGGCCAGTCATCAATACATTCTCATCCCTAAATTGTGAATACACACTAACCTGTCAACACAGGTTTTCAATTTCTTGTCATTTTCTGCTATAATTATTTAGCTTATGCCTTTTGATCTTTAATATGTAGATCTCTCGTAAATTGACTCATCATATAACAACAGTGCTGTTCTTTGGATTTGGTCTATGGTCTTTATGGGATGCCTTTAGTGATGAAGGGTAATGGTTCTAATGCTCATGTTTCTGAATATGTGTTGTGCAGAATCAGATTTTTCTATATTAATCTTGTTATATTACACTAAGAAAGAATACCTATTTATATACATTAGATCTAAGAAAAAAACAGAAAATGAAACTAGGATATTCAAACTAGTATCCCTGAAAATTAGGAACTAAATCTCCTAAATTCAACACATAGCTGTAAAATACAGCTATCATAAAAAAATAGTCAACACAACTGTAAAGTACAACTAATATCCGCAACCCTCCCCTCAAGTCGGAGCATAGATGTTCTTCATGCCCGACTTGCATACAAACTCTTCAAACTTATGTCCAGGTACTCCTTTTGTCAACATATCTGCAGTTTGTTGTCCTGTAGGAATATACACCAAACAAATAATTCCATTTTCCAGTTTCTCTTTGATGAAATGCCGGTCTACCTCCACATGTTTTGTCCTGTCATGATGGACAGGATTATGAGCGATATTAATTCATTGCTTTGTTGTCACAATAAAGTTGCATAAGATTGTCTTTGATTAGTTGTAGTTCCTCGAGAGCACGTTTTATCCACATTAGCTCACATCATCGCATGTGCTAGTGCTCGAATTGCCTTCTGCCGCTGCCGTGCCACTACAGTTTGCTTTCGCTTCTCGAAGTCACAAGGTTTCCCCATACCTTAGTACAATAACCTGTTGTGGACTTCCTATCCATGACATTTCTAGCCCAATCCGCATCAACAAATGCTTCTACATTCCTTTTTTCTCCTTTCTCAAAATAAAGTCCTTTTCACGGTGTTGACTTCAAGTATTGAAGTATCCTGTTTATTGCCACTAAGTGAGCTTCTCTTGGAGAGTGCATGAACTGACTCCCTAACCTAACTGCAAAAGCAATATCAAGTCTGGTATGAGAAAGGTAGATTAATCTTCCTACTAGTCTTTGATATCTCCCCCTCTCCACAGGTGCACTATTTTCTTCAAGACCCAACTTGCTATTTGGCTCAACTGGTGTGGCAGCAAGTTTACAATCAATCATGCCGTTTCCTTTAGCAAATCTAAGGTGTATTTCCGTTGTGTAACTAGAATTCCTTTAGCTGTTCTAACCACCTCCATTCCTAAAAAATAACGTAGCGGTCCAAGATCCTTAATTTCAAATTCACGAGCCAATTTTGTCTTCAAATCTTCCAACTCATCTTTGTCATCCCTCGTGAGTATAATGTCGTCAACATACACAATCAAAATAGCTAACTTCCCTCTATAGACCGTTTATAGAACATAGTGTGATCGGCTTGCCTCGAGAGTATCCATAGAACTTCAAGACTTTCCCAAATTTGTCAAACCAAGCCCTAGGAGATCTGTTTAAGGCCATGAGAGACTTTTTAACCGACCAACTCTTCCAGCGAGGTTCTTTTTCTTTGAAACCAGGCGGCATATCCATATAAACTTCCTCTTCCAATTCTCCATTCAAGAAAGCATTTTTGATATCAAGTTGGTTGAGAGACCAATATGAATTTGCAGCGAGAGAGAAGAATCCTAATGAGATTAAGCTTTGCCACTGGGGCAAAAGTCTCTAGGTAGTCCACTCCATAGGTTTGTGTGAAACCCTTCGCCACAAGTCTTGCTTTATACCGTCCACACTTCCATCGACCTTACATTTAATTGTAAATACCCATTTGCATCCCACGAGTCCTCTTGTCTTTAGGTCTTGGTACAAGATCCCATGTGTTATTCTTTATTAAAGCTGTCATTTCTTCTTGGACGACTTTCTTCCACTCATTTGACTTAAGAGCTTCATGGATGTTTCTTGGAATAGTGGTATTAGATATATTGGCTACAAAGCTCTTATACTCCTTTGACATATTTGCATATGATAGGAACTTATAGATAGGATGCTTGGTGCAATTTCTCACTCCTTTCCTTATCGCAATAGGCAAATCGTGGACTTCAATTTCCTTCTCAGCATGCTCGATGGGTGAGTTTGATCCTCCCTTGGTTCGGATCTTGGTTACGCTTGGTCTATAAGTGATCGTACCTCTTGAGTTTTATTATTTCTTCGTGAATAGACCACGAAACTACGCCTATTGGTTCCTCCAAATGTGAATTTGCTTCTCCTCTTCATTCATTGGTGATGCTTTATTGGTTGAGGTAGGTTATGATGAAGGTCCGGAATGAGTGAGGAGGTATTTTGTAGATCCGAAACAGTATAGAATCATTTTCCAGATTTGGTTTTAGGTTGGAATTCTTGGATGATTAGGCTTTAAGCTAAAATTCATGCAGGCGATTGGGTAGGTTCTAAAATGTCAAGAAGATTGGGTTCTAGACCGGAATTATGGGGTAGATTAGGTTCTAAGATGTCAAGGCTCCAAGAGTTATCTTCTCTCAAATTCCCCCTATGAAGAGAATTATTCGGGTAGAAAGGTTGATTTTCAAAGAATTTAACATCCATAGTGATAAATAATTTCTTTGTTTGAGGATTATAGCACTTGTACCCTTTCTTGGTAGGAGAATATCCTAGAAAGCAGACATTTGATGGCTCTAGGAGATAACTCGTTCTTTGATGACTCGGAAGATATACAAAGGTCATGCAGATAAAGGTTTTGAGTGCAAGATTAGAGGTAACAATGTGATTTTGTGGGTAACTTTTAAGAAAAACGAAATAGGTGTCTTGAATCTAAGAACTCGGGAGGGCATACGGTTTATGAGATAAGTTCTTTGTAAGAATGGCTTCCCCAATATATATTTGGTACATTGGTTGTGAACATAATGGCCCTAGCAACTTCTAAAAGGTATCTGTTTTTTCTTTCTGTAATCCCATTTTGTTGTGGTGTTCCTGTACAAGAACTTTGGTGGACAATTCCTTGTTGTGACAGGTAACTTCCTAAAATAGAATTGAAATATTCGGTTCCATTATCTGTGCGAAGTACACGAATGTTAGTTTGAAACTGAGTTTTTACCATAGCATGGAACTGTTTAAAGGTTTGTCCGACAGTCAGATTTTTCCTTTAAAAGATATACCCAAGTTGTCTTAGAGTGATCATCTATGAATGTAATGAACCATTTGGTTTTGATAGATTGTTAACCCTCGAGGGACCCCAAATATCACTATGAATCAAAGAGAAAGGTTGGGATGGTTTATAAGGACGAGCAAGAAATGGAGCACGTGTTTGTTTAGCCATTTGACAAAAATCACAATGTAATAAACTCAAATCTTTATTTTTGAATAAGGAAGGACATAAGATTTTTAGATATAGAAAGCTAGGATGGCCTAACCTATAATGCCACAACATTATTTCGGAAGAAACAAATTCACATCGAGAGACTTGAGCTTGTCCTTTCACGGGCCCTTTATTTTCAAGATAGTACGACCCTCACATTCCTTCGCATTCCCAATCATCCTCCCAAGATTGGATCCCGAAATAAACATTTAGAACCACGAATTTAGCTACATAGTTTGTGTCCTTGATAAGTTTACTAACCGAAAGAAGATTGCACTTAAGATTTGGGACATGTAAAACCGAAAAAGAGTGAGACAATCGATAGTTTTATTGTTCCTTTTCCAGCAACGATGGATAATGATCCATCGAGCAATCCTCACTTTATAGTTACTCGGACATGGAGTGTAACTAGAAAAAATTGAGAAGACCACGTCATATGGTCCGAGGCCCTTGAATCAACAATCCAATGACTCGCTCGAGGGATTGGATGTTAAAGGCGATGGATTACCTGTTTGGGCTACATTACGGTGGAGGAGGACATGGCATTCCCTTTTGTTTGCTCGATTTTGTATGAAGAGCTGCTGCAGCATCTCAAATTGATCTTTTGTGAGGAAAACCGATTAGTTTTCTCTGTCACCATTCCCTTTGCTTCTTGCTGGCATTTTGGTTTCCAATTTGTCTGGTTTTCCATGAAACTTCCAAGCATGAGTCTCGGGTATGTCCTTTATTATGACAATAATCACAATAGGGACGTACTCCATGTTTTTTCCCTTTTGTCGCTTGGTTGATCTATCTTTCTGGTCACCAACGCTGATCTCTCTGTTTCAGCGCTGATCTCTCTATGTTTTTGTCCCATCATGACTCTCTTTCGACTTTCTTCACGCCGCACCTCAGAAAAAGCTTCTCGGATGGATGGCAAAGGATTCTTTCATAGTATTCTGCCACGAACTTCATCAAGTTCTTTGTTGAGTCCATAAAGGAAATCAAAGAGGCGTTCTTTATTTAACATCCTCTTATAGTTGATGGCATCTTCGGAACAATGCCATTGGGATTCATAGTAGAGGTCAAGTTCCTGCCATATATTGTGCAAAGAACCGAAATATTGAGTCACCGATAGACTCCCTTGCGTTTGGTCACGTAACCGTGACTTGATTTCAAAGAGTTGAGCTGCATTCCCAAGGTCGAGAAAGGTTTACATTACGACTTCCCAAAGCTCCTTAGCGGTTGGTAGGAAGAGATAAGTCCTACCAATCTCCACATCCATCGAGTTGATCAACCATGCTTGCACCATTGAATTTTCAGCATCCTACTTCAGATAATGAGGATCCGAGACATCTGGAGCTTTAGTTTCCCCTGTAATATACCCTAATCGGCCTTTGCCACGAAGAAATAGGGTGACGGATTGAGACCATTGCAAAAATTTCTGCCATTTAACTTGTGCAGAGTTATTTGCAAAGATGGGTTTCGATACCTAGGGAAACTGAGGAGATGTCCCGCTCTATGACAAAACTAGAGGATGTCCTGCTCTATGACAAAACTAGAGGAAATCTCAGATTCTTGTGCAGGGCCTGTTGTCTTTTCCATTGGAATGATTGAGACTTTGAGTGGAAGGAAAAAAAAAATCAGAGGCTTGGATCAAAAGAGCTGCTCTGATACCATGTGCAGAATCAGATTTTTCTATATTAATCTTGTTATATTACACTAAGAAAGAATGCATATTTATATACATTAGACCTAAGAAAAAAAGAGAAAATGAAACTAGGATATTCAAACTAGTATCCTTGAAAATTAGGAACTAAATCTCCTAAATTCAACACATAGCTGTAAAATACAGCTATCATAAAAAAATAGTCAATACAACTGTAAATTACAGCTAATATCTGCAACATGTGTATTCTTTCATAACAAATGATTTTAAAATCAGAAACACACAATAAAGCATAACCTGAACCAATTTTCCAGATCCTAGCAAAGGCACAAAATATAATTAAAGGAACAAAAACAAAAACAAATAAATATTTGTTCCTGGAAAATTTAGGTGTGTGATCTTTAATTGTCAGGAAAACCCACTCACTTGAAAGCTGCAACATATTTCTCTACAAGAATCTAAATGTCATTATCAAGAGAAAGTAGAACTTTGGGTGTAATGCACCCTTCCAATAAATTATCTCCATGCTTTCATGCATATTTAAAATCATGGCCAGATAACTGCGCACATGGAAAAAGTTTTATTGAAAGGGTGTCTTGCAGTTCTGAAGGCTTTCTCCATCTTCATAAATTGAAACATCTAACATATTTGCTGGTGAGTGGTGAGTCAATTAAAGAATCCAGTACTTTTCCTTTTTCCCCATATGCAGGAGTACTGCAAAGCCGTTTTAACTTTTTAAAACGTTCTCATATCATACCAAGCCAATAATTCAGTTATAGGAGAATTTTTAACTTCGACAACAAACTATCTCCATAAAATTAGGTAAAGCAGCCTCAGACTCAGAATCAGGTTAAAGACACCTCATTCAAGTCAGTTAAATAAGTGAAAAGATCAACATTGAAACATGTGGAAAGTAAATTGGCTCCAAATTCCAAGCACTTCTTCTCACAAAAGGCTTTGTTTGTTCCTCTACAAATTGTAATACAGGGAACTTTTTTAATGACTAATAGCCATGGCTATTACATCATCTTTTACCTTCATTACCACAATTAAGTTTTTGGCAGTAATCCAGTTAATTGACAATGATACTTGTATACCTAAAAACATTCAAGAAAATTCTAGAATTGACATAACTGCTGAATAGAGAAAGAAACCTACAGAATGAAAAATCAAATTTGACAAAATACTGGATCAATTGATATACTGTATGGTACAATACTCCAAAGAATAAACCTTCATACAAGAAATAAATACAAAAGAAGAAGCCTTCAGATCACTTACAAGCTTCTTTTCTTGGAGCTGTCCAAGAAATCCATGCTGATTCATTGCCCGAAAGACTAAAAAATCTGCCTTTCCAACATATTGCCTTATTATTGAATTAAAAAAAAAAGGACAATGAAAGTCAGGGTAAATTAGCAAAGCAAGAAATTATAAAATAGGTGAAATAAAAAAATTTTGAGTATGCTGAAATTACTTATTATTCATGTGATCCTGAGATATGAGGCGGACTATTTGCATTGTTGGCGGCCAGTTAGCTGCAAGCCTGCAGAGAGTAGAAATGAACTTAGACAATAAGATTTCACATGTTGGAACTCAAATAAAAGAGTCAGAGAATATACTAACAAGCCATCATCCAAATCACTAACACGTGTGTAATAAAGAAATGAAATCCAAAAATGGAATGCAGTTCATAAGGTCCTTTGTTTTGGCTCATCCTAATACAATGATTATTGAGTAAGTTCACTGTGAATGGTTTAAAAACATCAGGATAATGCAATCTTATATCAGCACGTAATGTTCAGTGGTACAGCAAGAAGAGTTCCATTTTAATTCTGCAATGTATGGTTGAGATCAATAGATGCTATAGATGACACATAAAAGGAAGTAATATGCCGTCCGGGCGTTAAATTATCATTAACTTTCTTAAAGTACAAAACACTCATCACAACAGGAAGACAGTAATGAAAACTTTCAAGTCGCCTGTATGATCTATCAGTTCAACAGTACAAAATATAAATTTTTCTTAGGTAAAATTCTCTCAGGAATTTTCTCAGAATGGGTCTATTATGGGTATCCGCATTACACTATTAAACAGGTTCAACTTTCATAGCCTTTCAAAAATTAATTCCAGGGGCCCTAAGAAGCTTTTAAATAAAGAAGATTATTAGTTTAACTAATTATTAATTATGAATTCATCAATATTTCTGTTAAATAGAGGACAATATTGTTGTGTGCTTACATTCAGATGTAGCAATATTCTTGGCGCCAAAACCTTGTCAAAGTTGACCCCATACATGACTGCTACTTCAACAAAAGAATGAGCATCAGATATAAAGCAATCAGTTTTCAGTGCAGGTCTGCCTAGTTGTCTAAAAAAACTTAGGATTGGTAGGCGTGGGTGGAATGTCTAGAGGGCCATGAAAATGAGTTGAATTATTTTTTGTTCCGTTTTCAGAGATATTGGCCTTAGATTAAATTTCTGAATCTGGCCACCACAGTTTAGATGAATTTCTGTTTTAAATTCATATTAATCAACATTCCATTGGATGATAAAATGATGTCGAGGCACGTTTTCTTACTAAATATTGATATTATACTAATAAATGTCAATCTTAGCAGCTTTTCATATTCGTGACCCAAGGAATGATCAATCTAATCCCACCCTACCCATTTCCAGCACTAGTTAAATGACTGATGGGACAACTGGATGACAAGATACTAATAGTCTGAAACATAAATTGATGTTTCCTTCTGCACGAAAGTGAGAAATTTGTAGAGGGGAACATGTTCCTTGTAATGGTAATATAATTGACGGCAGTCATATTCACTGCTGACGATTTCAACATCCTATTAAATTCTTGAAACAAAACCTAACCTAAAGTGATCAATGACTTGTATGAAAGCAACGAGACAAGTCTGCAGCAAACTCACTTAACATCAAATCCTTTCAAATAGTAACAAAAGAGATGATAATTTAAGGCATTTCAAGTTTTGACAACAATTCCTAGAATATAGAAAACTTTCAACAAGAAATAACAAATAATTCCTAAACTTACGTCTCAGAAGCTGAAGCACTACGGTAACCCTGCCATAATAAAAGAGGAAATCAGGTTAAGTCTGTTCAGTCTTACAGATATGAGGTGGTGGCAATGTAGAAGCTGAGACTATATCTTGTCATATTTGAATAAAAGTTTATAAGGCATTTGAGAGCATACTTCCATTTTGGTGATAAAGACTGGCTGCCCTTGTCTCTGTCCAGATAAATTTCCCTGCAAGCCATTGGACAAAAAGGGAAAAAAAAAATCAATGGCTTCACAGCCAATCGAACAATTTTAAAGAGTGAAACACTACTTTGAACCTTTATTGTAACTTTTGACTTCCTAAATCTGTGGATGCAAGTATACAAGCAATCTAGCAGTTTAAAGAGATAGAGCTCATGTTTAAAATAATGATATTGGATTCTTAAGGATTAAAATGCCATGGACAGTTCTTAAACTAAACATGCATGATAAACAGTAATTCCAACATGTGTATGTAGCTTGTGCATACTTCCAGTTACGAGATTAGTTCAAACAATTTACTGAAGCTTCTGAACAAGTCCCCTTTTAGCAGTACTATATTCCAAGTAATCTAACTGTAAGAAATTTAATAGGAGAATAACTGGAGGTGAACATATATGCACACACGAAATGGTAAAAAATATTCTACAATCGGTTATTCAGAGATTCCAAAACTACAAATTGTCAGCCGTTTGCAAAATTATTGTCAATATTTTCCAAAAATAGCCACTAGATTAACAGCCCAGGTTTTAATGTTAACAAGCTCCGAATAAGGATATAACTAAGAGGATTTTGCCAAGTTCACCAATATTGCACTGTCATCTGCTGTTCTCATATACATTTTCAGTATATTGAAAAAACATAAGTGACTAACCTCCCACACTTTAACATATTTTGATTGTGATGAGTGCAAAGCACTTGACGTCTGTTGCGACAATTGCATATTCACTGCTGTATTGTTGTTCACACTAAGTGGCTGCATTCCAGATTGTGCTTGTTGAGACATTCCTGGGGTAGGAATCATTGTACCTGTTCCAGAAGAGACACCTGATGGACCAAGACCACTCATCATGTTCTGATTCATGCCAATTCCACTTTGTACCATTTGTCCTCCTGAATGATTGCCTTGGCTCATACCTACCGACTGGCCCATTCCAGCACCTCCTTGGAGAGAACCCATTCGTTGCGAAATACCAGGGTTAGAAATTCCAGGCATATTAGAAGTTGCAGAAGTGAATGAATTAAGACCTGAGTTTTGTGGGACCTGTGAAGTTCCTGTAAGAGTCCCTGACCCACCTATGGAAGTGGTACCAGACTGTGCAGATGAAAATACAGGTTGAGAAGTAGGCACTGATGATGCCATTCCACTGGATATCATATTTGACATATGCATGGCCATAGGAGTTTGACCCATTGATTGAAGTCCAATAGAAGTGCCTCCAGTCAGGGTAGCATTGTTCATTACTTGCCTTGCTTGAGAAAGGTTGTTCAGTATGTTCACATTTGCTGCAGCAGGAGCCATAGGACGCAAGGGCTGTGACATGCCACTAACTAAAGGTTTTACTTCTGGCACACTATCACTATTTGTGATGATCTCTTGAGAAGAAGAAGACGAAGAAGAAGTTTGCAAGCTTGTGACTCCTTGAGAAGCAGGACGGGGAACGGATGGAATATGTGGAAAAGTAGGTCCATTTACCATGGAAGTTACAGTGCTTGGTTCCTGAACAATTCAATTATGATCCTCTAACTACTTCATAACCCATCTCATAAAAATTGTAGCAACAACCAATATTTCCACATATAAACCGTGAGAACGAGAACTATGTCCAAGACTTACAACTTTTACAGTAGCAGTGGGAACATTTCCAACAGAAATTGGTGGCCTGTTAATTCAATTCACTGAAAATGACAGAAGTAAACCTCAAGCTAAGTGTTAAGCAAGAATTAAACAAAGTCAACATAAAACATCTGTGGATGATTATGATTGAACAGTTATTTCACGTGAGATCTTTCCAGTTCTATGGCTTATGGCCCATACACCCAAATACGCAATATACAAATTCAGACCCAATGCAATTTACAATCCAGAAAAAGAAATAATATGTGCATCAGCATCCTATAATATTTATTAAAAAAACAAACAAATGCTTGAATCTTACAAAAAATAGGATCTCCTGAGAAATTTCTAAAGCTAAAACAAGAGAGAAGTTTTAGAGCCAGTATTTCTCATATTGGAGTCAACAGAAAATAATACAAAAAGCACACGTCCGAGAGCCATGCAACTATGTAACTTGGCTATATGACTCCTCTGCATTTGAAAGCTACATATAAGCGACATACCATATCCATATTTGGTTTGACAAAACTATACAAAAAGTAGAAGGCTTTTCCAAGTGATAAGCAACAGATGGCAGGTGATTGATGCATGTGTAATCTTTTTCGCATTGGCGTATGCAAAATCAAGTTGCCAATTTTTTATGGGGTGGACGGTGGTTTTGGTGGGGTGAGGAAGTGATGAAACTAATAGACCTTGCAAACATAACAAAGATGCTGCAACAAAAATAAGCAGAATCATAGAATAAACAACCTGATGGAATAGACGTTGGAGCTGGCCCTGTAACTGATGTAACAGGAGCTATGTCCATTTTCACAGGATTCTGGTTCGGCGCCAAATTAGCAACTCCAGGACGACTAAGGGCAGCACGAGCCTCCATAAAACTCTCTGAGATCAGAATAAGAAAATGAGGGTTTTACCATTGTCAACTGGTGGATCTGCTGCACGGGGGTTGCGCTTTCCCTGAATTAAGAATAGATGCAGTCAGTAAACAAGCCTGGCCTCCATTAAGAAGAGAAATGATGATTTCCTCTTAGTTAAAGAATGCATAATTTAACAAAAAGTATGTTCAAATTTCTGGACAGTTTACTCATTCATTTTTTAAGTTTATGTATTTTATCTACGTTTGTTGTTATGCATTTTCTGAAGATCATTTAAGATTTGGCAGGTAATTTCTTCAATATAACAATCAAATTACCAAGGAGTGTAACAGAAGTTTCAAAGCAGTTTGCTTGATTCATTTCAAAACATGCAGCCCAAAAGATTTTGAGAATCGAAGAATTGTGAATAAAGAAAGAGGACTGTAGCTCTGATGGTAATCATGTTTGTGATATTGCAATCTCAACAAAAATATAATGCTCACCGCATTGTAGATTGCAGTTAGTTTTGGAAGCTGTTTTGGACATATGACAGATAAAGAAACAGAGCACTGCAATGAAAAGGTAAAAAGTCAGTCACCTGGTAATTGCAATCCTCACAGGACAGAGATCCATTACAACTAATAAAAGGGTTAACAACAATGTATAAGTACCTGAACAAACGATTTAGCCACTGTCTCCGCATCAGAAAGGCGACTTTCTGCCTGTGCTTCATTATTTTCATTCTGCTCCAAATTCTGCATTTGTGGTCGATAAACTGGTGTTGGCAAGGGATAAGGATTACTTGCAGCAACAAGAATGCAATGCTTTATGCATCTACATTTTGTTGATTTTGGCTTCCATTTGGAGCCATGGAAAACATCTGAGTGATGCACATCATTCAAAAAGTAAAAAGTTGTGCTCAAGCATAAGAAGCATAAAAATAAATGAGCATTAATAACTTCCATTTCAGTAGAAACCCAATGGCAAAGTCGTTGCAAAAGATAGGTTTATTTCTGTCAAATGTAACTATTGGTCTAAATTCTTTAATCAAGCCAACATGTAATCATGCTATGGTCAAAATCTCATAAAATAAATAATCCTGAATATTCTATGTCACATCAGGCTGATCATCTGATACTAACACATTGTTTATGACCAATCTTATTGATTGTTTCATTGAGATACATGATAACTTTCATACTGATCTGCATGCATTCTATTCACTGTATGATTTATTTGCTTAATGTTCTGGGTGTAAATCACCAAAAATATGTAAAAGAATTTTGAGAAGTTAAGAAAAATCAATAAATTGCTTCTATTTCAATGCAGAAACTAGAAAATGAAGTTAAATTATTCCTGCAGTCCTATAACCATCATCATAATTACATGAAATTGATTGTCCATTAATCCGTACTGGTAAAGGTTACAAAAGTCAGGTGTTGGGAATGATAACCTCTCTCTGGCTTTGGCTTTTAATGAATTTATAGGAATAAAAAGGTAGTGTGATTGTAAAAATTGGTGTCACAATGGAAGGAGATCCTGAGGTTCTGTCTATTTAACAGACAAGGGATTGACTGCACCTTTCCTCCAATTATTTGTCTAGGTAATATATTTGTTAAACCATCAAAAGCTATAAACTTTTTTCAGATAGTCTTCTCTAGCAGATGGGAAATACTTCAAACCCATGAGGAGCCTCATTAAAACTTGATACCAAACTCTGATGCAAGGAGTCAGAATAGTCCCATTAAAAATCGAAAGAGATTAAAGAACAAAACAAAAGAAACAGAAATATAATCACAAAAGTAATATCAACTATATTTCTTTCAAATTCAATATTCAGTGAATTATCATTAAATTGGTTTGAAACATTTATCTGGAGAAATGGTGATGAAATGAAGAACTATATAATGATCACCAATGGAAACAGTGTATATCGAAACCTGCAAACAAGAATCAAAAGATAAAAAACAATGATACGAATAAATGTAGAAGATCAACAGTCCACACCATTAGGGCCTCAGAGAGCCCTTCTGCAATAGCAACATCATTGAAACCACCACCAGCAAAGCGGTATGGTTGACACCCAGTGTAAAAAAATATCAACATCTTTTGTCCACCCAGATCGCTGTACCAAACAAGCTGCAAAAAAGAGAGCGAAGAAACAAATGGATGTTCTGTAGTCAGCCAGGGCTGCCTTCCAATGAGCAAAGCTTATATAGTCATGATTTTTTCTCGCATAGTAGTTTCAACACAAAATTTCAGTACAATATAAATCAATAATGACGGGAAAAAGATGAACTAAGAAGATTGAGCAAAGGACATACCACAATAGGATCCATGAGTATTAAAGGTGACCACTGACAGTTCAACATTAGAGGCAGAGGTCTTCTGTATTAAAAGGAGCAAAAGAGCAGTTAAAACAACATACACATGCATATACATATACATATACATATACATATAACACACACTTATATATACATTGATTGGAAAGGAGACTTCATTTATGTGTAAGTTTTTTGTGTGCATTTGTAAGCCTCCTCTCCAATCACTGAACATCCTACCAAACACAACAGCCCTTAAACCAGACAGAAATTTCGTATACCCATGGTATTAGAGTTTAAATACTAATGTCAGGACCTTTCTAACCAGCTTCAGTTTTTTGGTTAGAGAATCTTCAATACGGTCCTGAAGCCAAGTTAACAAAAGATAATGAATTTCCAATCCCTTATTCTTTAAGATATATTACAATGTATTTGGCCTATATTTGGATTCGGTGTGAGTTTGGGAATTCGATCCATATGACAAGTTTGTCAATTAAATTTGACAACAATCAGGGGCATATCAGAGTTTTAACTGTTATGAATATTGAACCTTTCCCATCAGCTTAAGGTTTTTAAATTAAGAATTCCTCAACTTAGGGCATATTTTAATACAGTACGAAACTGAAAGTTAATGATGAAAAATGAGTACATCTTTTGTGCAAAAGCTGTCCCACAAAGAAGAAAAAAGGCAAAAAACATGACGGACCGGAACCAAAAGTACACAAATAAATTTTCAACCAGACAAAGACTGGCCAACAAAGAATTCCCAACCACCCCTGATAAGGCTGACTAGATAATCTAACTCATTGAAATTCTATATAAAAAAGTCTACTAGCTAACAATTCAAGACGAGAAGAGACTTAAACAATAGGATGTTATTTATTCCTCCCAACAGTAAGGATCACCTATTAAAATCTTGTCAGTGAAACTCCTAGGAGACATTGAAGAAATTCTTGGGTTTTCTATTTTATTTTCCTTCTCATATTTTATCTCGTTCACAGTAATTAATTTTTTCCATCCTATTTTCTTATTAACATCCCATTCCATAAATTGCTTCAACCACATTACCAATATTAATCAAACAACATCAAAAACTAGCCTTGATTACTGCACCATTCATTGATTCAAACCACCAAAATGCCCCTATTTTCATCTAGTCTACTTGAAACCTAGTCTTTGATTGTAGATGCATATTATACATCCATATCAAGAGTTTTGCAACATCAAAGCATTATTTTTCAATGTGTTACGAGAAGAATGATTTCAAGATAGAGTTGCTCCGTCCAGTCATAGCTATTGCAACACACAAGACTCTAGTTTCACTTTTCTTCAGTTATATAAATGAGAAATGCCATGAAAACACATGAGCATACGGACTATTTAATATAACAATACATGACTAAGCATTTAGGAAGTAGCCTGTGCTTCTTGCCCAAAACAGGGAGAAAAAGGAATCCTCAATCCTCAAGTAAAAGATATTTAGCAATATTTGAAAAGAAAATTCAGCTTAACTAAACAATGTTTAAATATATATATATATATAAATGTTCAAAGTTTGTAAGGAGAAAAAAATCACGTTTTTTTATAAAAATCTACAATCCAATGAAAAGAGGCACAATTTGCTTTGCTTTTTAACTGAACCACTCTGCAACAGAGTCAGTTGATAGACCAAAGTGCAACTTCTAATTCAAAATAAAAAGATTGAAGCAGTTTGATGAAGATTTCAGTAACTATGTCATAGTGAAAGGGGAACAAAAATACTACCTGCCCAGCCAACTCATTCACGCAGAAACAACTGTAAAAATACAAAGATAATTTAGAACAGTCATAAATACATGTACATAAATAAATACGCAGAACCAGAGCACTTAGTACAATTTCAGTATTTTAACAAATACAGTCATAAATGGTGAGAATTTCCAAGAAGAATATATCAAGCATTAGTCAAAATTGAAAACATTGCAGATTTAAACCTTATCCTTGACAAATTGAAGCTGCAAACACTGAAACTTCTTCTACAAAGTGAATCAAGATTAAAGCGGCGTCTGTTTACCCCTCAAAATGACTACATAAAATGCATATGGACATAGCTAACATGATCAACCTCCCTATTACTGATGCCAATTAATACTTTAAAGTTTTTTCATTATCTTATCAACTTAAGCATCATTTTCAAATGCTACACCGTATTTTTTTTAAAAAAAAAAGGTACTTCATTTATTTTTACTGCCGTGAAAACCTGATCACTTCATTATACACGTCACTTTTCTTTCATTATTTAAGTTGCATTCTCCGCGATCACATGTCAAACTAGTTGAAAAGCTAGTTGAGAAGCAATTTCTCTTAAAGTAAACTGGCAAGCTATTGACTTTGATAGGTGGATTGGAACAGCAGCGGTAAAACTTTACTTCACCTTAAAATAAAATTAAGGATCAATATTCATGTGCAAGAGAAATTAATCGTAGTTGACATTTCTTTTCTTCTTTTTAAAAAATAATAATGATAATAATATTCAACCCTGTTTGGCTAGAGTAATTAAGACCTAAAAACAGTAAAATGATTCAATATTCACCAATTCCTGATCTAAAACAGCCAACACGAAAAATGTAGCCGCAGCACTTCAATATTGTCACCACAAAATATAATGAAAAAAAAAAAAAGAGATAATCCAAGTAAAGATGAAGAAGGTCCGTCCAATAACATTCATAAAGTTTATCACAATTGACATTGTTAAGTACATTGTCGAGGTGGCAGAGTAACACGATTTTGATTCTCAGAGCATGCACACCACTCCACATCCGCATTTAATCAGTAATCGATTAATTTATTGTCGCGTATAAAGGGAATATAATTCGTATAATATGCTAATGGCTCAATATCACCAAGTTCATGAAAATAAAAAATAAAAACGAAATATTGTAAGTAAATCTATCAGTAAATTGAACAATTGTATATTGGTAAATTGCTTGAGAATTGAAATCGTAACTTCAATAAAACAAGAAAATAAAGAAAATAACTAAAATGGTGAAATTAGGCGGACCTGATGATCTTTTCGAGGTAATCAGAGACGATGGATTGCCAGTACGGTCCCATGGCGGCCGTGCCTTCAACAGCCACGATCAACTGCTTCTCCGACATATTGCGAATTTTGCAAAGTAGACAATCAGAAGCAGTGGATGTTTCGCGCTAAAAGGACTTGTGAATTAGTTGTGGGCTTGTTTTGCAATTCAGAGAAAATCTGAGGAACAAAGATAAAAAAAAATTTTATTTTGGTTCCCTCCCGGCCCCTGAGTTGTGCTTCTTCAGTCGGGGCTGGGTTCTGGCGCTTGAACTTTGTTTCTATTCCTTCCTATAAATGAATGCTTGACCTTGGGTGGAAAGATCCATTGGGTCGGGCCGAGACAGGGTTTGGCTAAGTCCGAACTCAAATCCTAAAAAATTTGAATGTTTAAAATTAAGGTTGAGTTGAGCTCAGGCCTTATTCGGGTTCGATTAATTTTTTTTAATATTTAAAAAATTGTAATTTAAAATATCATAATATATTAATATTTAAAAACTTTAAAATTTTATTAAAATAATATAAATATAAAAATTATTCTAATCAACATTTTTACCATAAATTATATAAATAATTAAACACAAACAAAAATTAGATCTAATTTAAATAAAAACACAATTTAATTCAATAATCCAACTAAAGAGTTTATTAATTTAACAAATAAATAAAAACACATAATTCGATTACACAATTTAAACAATAAGTTCTTTAGTTTAAAAATAACAATTTACAATCCAACATGAAGAAAAAAAAAATTACTCAAATACTCATGAACATACATTTAATTTTTTTTTTTTAAAGTCAGGGACGGGCTATATAAAGCTCGAGCTTTGGCCAATTTAAAGGCATTGATATGTATAAACCAAAGCTCGAGCCCGAGCCCTTAAATTAGGGCCCAAGCCCTAAAAATTAGGGCCGGACTAATCGGGCCAAAATCAGGGCCGGACTTTTTTGCCATCCCTAATCCATAAACGTGAAGCGTTGGACTTCTTCACCTGTAGGGTATAGAAACGCCGCGTTTTGCTCGCACGTGTTTTCTTTTTAGAAAAAATTAATTTGAAGATTTTCTTTTTATTTTTATTTTTTTCTCGAGTACAATGTTTTAATGTACTTCCATTGTCGCATTACTTTTTGTACATACTGAATTTGAAAATATACTGAAACTTGGGGATTGTTTGGATATTGAAGTTAAAATTTTAACAAATTTGATTTTTTTCCCCTTTTTAGCTAGAGAGCTGAAGATTGTACAGGAATGGAAAAAAATTTCCGTGGATAAACCCGTGCTCGAAAATAAAATATATTCGTATTTTTTTTGTTTTTTTAGTACTGGGTTTTGTCAGTGTCGGTAAAAAAAAAAAAAACTATATTCAAAACGGATTCAAGTGGGTTTTTGGGAACGTATCAATAAGCTAGACCCATGCTTCGACTTGTGGATGGGCTCGTTATATTAGGATCGAATATTAAAATTTTTTTATTTTATAAAAAAATTGAGTACGGATATAATTATTCATATGGGTTAATTAGACGGGTCCGAGTATGGATATTAAATACTAAAATTTATATCTGCTCATAATATTAAAATCTTAAAAGATTAAAATATAAATAATTAAATATTAGTGATTTTAAATATTTAATTCTGAAATATTTTGAAACCCTTGAAGGACAACAAAGGTCGATATTTTAAGGGTCAGTTTAGGATTGTGATTGCTGATGGAATAAGTTGTTGATTAAAAAAACAGCTTACAGTTTAGTAAATTATGTTATTGCGGTTATTTTGAATTTGAAAATTAATGTACATGCGTTTGGTAAATTTTATTATGAAAATATTGTTTTATTATAAGATGACCAAAATAAATATAAGTTTAAATTACCTTGTATTATTAGAGTATGTTTAATAAATTATTAGACATATCTTCTTTTTTTTACATATAAAATTATATAAAGTACAAAAAATACCTCAATTAAATAAAATATAAAGAATTTCATAATATGTTACGTAAAATATGATAAAAATTATACTTATATATAATCTAAATAAAATAAAAATAATATATATTATAATCACATTACTTTGTTACAATAAAATTCTTCAAATTTTCGAATATGGTATATAGTACAAACCAATGGACAATAACATATTAATAGTCAAAATTTCAAATATTTGTCGTTCTCATAAAAATATGGATATAATATATATATATATATATATATATATATATATATATATATATATATATATATATATATATATATATTAAACTTTAAAAATCATATTTATAAGATTAGAATTTACTAAATCAAAATTAATTTGGTACTGAAGAGGACATATGAAGTTATGGCGATAACAAAATTGTAGTAGTAATATGATATCTAATAATTTATATATTATGATTTATGGATAAATAAGATATAATTATCTCTTTCTTAAAATAATAATGTTATAATAAAAACTTTAAAAATATGTGGTAACTCATTAAATAAATTGTTTATGAAAAGTAATTCCCTACTTGCTTTTTAAAGGTAGTGACGAAATTGATAAAATCATAAAATAAACTAATTTTGTAAAACTTATCAAATATTATTTTGTTAAAAATTATAAAATAAGCAGTTTATTGAATTTTAACCTCAATATCACGAAACCTATATTTTAATTATCTTTACAAAATCTGATTTAATATCCCAATTTTAATATTACAGTATTGATTAGAAAAATAGCTAAACATGATCCAATCTAAATGACTGAATTTATTTATAAAATAGCTAAAAAAGCTCTACATTATTATAGTAACAACTACTATTGTCTTTGATTGAATTGTGATTGCATGAACTTATTATTTTTTAAATTTATTTATGTACTGAAGATTTTTTTTTCAATTTAATGGAATTGTATATTATAAATTGTATTAGTCATTTTATTACATTATCATTCAACCATTAGCAATTTTTATATATTTTTTTATTTAAATAAATTTAGTATTTTAATTTAGTAATATATTAATTAAAGTTAAAGTTACTAATCATTAAATAAAATAGAGATACAGGGATAGGAGAAAGAGGTGAGTAATGTTGTGCAAATTTTAATATACTCGCAAGTACACGAATATATTAAAATATATATTATGAATAACAATGGTAAACCCACATAGACTACTAACTTTTAAGAAAGTAAAAGTTAATATAAGCTAATTATAATTTTACCATAGTTGAAAATAAATGATTTTATTTGAATAAATTAAAACTAAATATGCAATTAAAAATGAATAAATTGGTACAATAATTCAATAAAATTAATTTAATTAATTAAAAATAATTATTAATTATATAGTAAATAATAAAATATATAAATAAAATATTTCTATTAAATACCTACTATCTAACTAATGCGAATATGAATTTTGATATCTTTGCAACATATCTACCTCATTACCATTCCCGAGATTATATATATAATAGAATAACAAAAGTTATTTGAAAGTCTTATATATATTTTTATTTTAATATCTGTATTAAAAGTTGGCCAATAATTAATAAAGTTTGTATAAAACCCAATGTAAAAATTAATTTAAAAAGGATAGAATTTTAACTAAACAAAAATTTTCTTCGATAATACACATTAAAAGATTCAATACTTCACATTAGTGCACATTTTTTTATTATGCTTTATAATAAATGTCAACCAATTGAAATTTTACATGAATTGTGACCAAATATTTGGAAGTTTTTCGGCTTGTAATTAAAAAAAAGGGCTTATAAGTATATATAATATTACTTCTTTGAACACTCATTTAAGGTATAGATAAATTTTTTTTCTTTCAAATATCTTAAATAAATATTTATAGAAGAAACTCAATAACAAGTATTTTCATTAGTGAAATATTTTGATGGGATTTGTTAGATGCCCCTATTTTTTTTTTTTTTTGGCTCCAGCATCATAATAATTATATATGGGTTTCAAGAGTAAGTTCCATCGTGAATTATTCAACAATTCTCATCTTTCAAGAACAAACTTCTTTTCTTTGTATTTTTGGTTTTTGTTATGTGCAACAATGTATTTTCTAGCCAACAATTTGACTAAGGCAACAACAAAATATATCCTCCATGGTACGCATGCGTGAGAGCATTAATCTCCCTTCTTGAGGCCCAAGCATTATAGTCACCACATCACAGAAAAGGTATGCCCTTCCTAGACAACAATTGAAAGACCAAGAAATGACATTATCAGCAAGAGCGAAATGGCTGATACGGAATCTGCATTTGTAATCATATGACCTGCCTTTGAGCTCCACCAGAAAATCCCCATTTGAATTGCAATATGCAAGCAAAACAATTGTTCTCTCAGTATTATCGACAACGCAGTAGCGCTACCTTTGCAATTAACTAGACTATTTTATGCTGTTAACTTGCAAGTTGAGACACGTTTTGCTCCAATTTTGGTAATTAAATTTTAATATAAAAGAGTGCTTAGAAATTTTTTTTAGTGTGCATAGTATTTTTATGAGTGTGTAAAGTAAATAAAGATAATTATTTTAGAAAGAATTAAGTGAGGATTTTTTTGGTGTTTTACTGAGTATACAAAATGTAATTCACTTTTTAAAAATTAATAGATAAATATACATAATAATAGAGTATTTAGAGTAATTTTTAAAATGCATATATCTCATCCAAATTAACCGAAAAAATCAGTAATGACATGATTTATCTCTCATTTAGAATTAATAGATATTTGTTTCTTTCACCATATTTTTTTTTATTTTTTTAAAATTAAATTTCAATAAGAGATAAAATTTTACAATATCAATTGCACGTGAATAAAAATAAGAAAAAACTTATATATATTTTTTTAACAGCAATGTCTATTTTTAAATTTTTTCTTCCTAAAATTTCCTTAAAAAATAATAAATTTTTTTTTGATATATTTTTTAAAAAGAGAGCTGCGGTTAACTTATTCACGTAGAATTTTTCTTTATTTAGTTTGAGGGGTTAAAACATGTGATACCTAAGGTCCCGAGTCGACCCTAGCCACAAGCATTTGCCTTGTAGATCAAAATGTGGGTTCCTTACATGTGCTCAACAGCCGCAGTTTCCAACTAAGCTCTCTCGCTAAAGCAATGCACATTTTAGGGTTTTCAGAAAAAAGAAACGCGACAAGGTCGTTGGATAGATAGTCACGCAAATCGATGAAAGATAAGTGGAGTAAGATATTGGTTAGCCATTCGAATCTGGGGTTTTCAAAGCGTAACGGTGAGTTAGAAAACCGTATGAATTACACCGCAAGATTACGAATAGTTCCTCTTTAGCTAGTAATTGACCTTTATGAAAAAATATTGAAACTTTGATAGCTAAAATTTGATGAACTGTTTTTCTTTATCTTTTTAGTTTTTATAAAAAATATCGTAGGATCCAATTCAATTTATCAACCTATTATTGCTAAGAAATTCTCATATTTAATAATTTATTTTCGGTTAATTAATGGATTTGATATATTATTGAGCTTCTTACGTATTAGAGTGCAAATTTTGTGATTTGACATGCAATCGTTTTTATTTTTAGTTTGTGGCCTTGTTTGCATATCTTTGTTTGAAGCCACAGTGAACACGACTACGCTCGCAAGGCATTTACGATGTCTTGGGCATGGGAAGAATACACGTGAATACATGTATAAAATGTCGCTGCAATAATCCCTACTAAATGGCAAGTCAGTCTCGCAGCAATTCTACATTTGTGGCTGCCATTCGTATGCCAGAAAAGTCAAATACAATGATTTCTAGAGAGCCTTCTTCTACCGCTTACCATTTTGCTTATAACAAGGATTGGCCGGACACATCAGAGCCGGCAAAGAAGAAGCTGAAGGCCAACACTGCAAGTGGTAAGATATTAGTTACACTGCCTCTTGATCATTTTGAACCTATTTTGGCTGAAAATGATCTAGAGCATAGAGAGTAATTTTTGGGGTTGAAGAATGCACTTGAATGAAAAGCCAGCAGAGTACTTCATGAGATTTTTAGGTGAGTTTCTCATATTTCTATTTGATTTCTCAGGTTTGATTTCTACATTTCTTTAAAATGATTTGATTGCTACACTTTTTTAAAGGGAAAGATCCAGCCCTTTATAATTAGGTGCATTTGGTGGAATAAATATGGTGCGTGCTCCCACATGGGACCCACCATTTAATCCCAAACTAATGAAAAATTTATTCTATTAGGGCCATGGGATAAGTGGGTTAGGATAACTCAATTTAACTTTTTATTAGGTCAATAATAATGATGATAACAATAATAATAATTAAAAATAATATATTATGGTCTAATTGAAATAAGAAATATTTTTATTAGTAAATTATATTTAACAATTATTTATTAAAATAATACATAATAAAATAATTATTATTTAACATATTACATTTCTACAACAATAAATTAGTTTAATTTTTTAATTATTATAACAATAAAATTAGTAATATAATCTAATGATACAAGATGGTACTAAATATAATTCTATTCCACCCAATCTCATCCACCATCCTAAACTGTCCTGTTTTATCTTATTTTGCATACCAAATCTGTCAAAACATAATAGTGTGTTTTGACAAGGTCAAAATTGATTTTTTTTTTATTCCAAAATTATTTTTCAGATTTTTTTAGTGGTGTTTGGTTAGTATTGGAATAGAGTTTTTGGACTTTCAAAATGCTATCTTTGTGTCTACTCCCAAAAGCAGCTTTTGTAGAGGTAAAGTAGTTTTTTGAAAGCTTAAAAGCTCTATTCCAAAATCAACCAAACACCTCTTAAAAAAAGTTTGAAAAATACTTTTTGAATTGACTTTTGACCTATACAAAAGCTTTTGGGAATAGAGGCAAAAATGAGCATTTTGAAATCTCACAAGCTCTAATCCAACACTAACCATACACCACTTATTTCGGCTTTCGATGGTGGTGGCAAAATAACTTTCTAAATGTCATATGATGTTCAAAATACTCTTAAGATGGTTTCATTAATTTCACAATATCCTTATAAACAAAACCCTACGAAACAAAGAATTAATCTTTACTAATATTTAGCTACTTAATTCCTCAAAAAAATACAGTCAGCTACTTGTAAAGATAGGTTTTAGTCAATGTGATTTTTATCTGTATACATCAAAATTCTTATCTATGTGTAAATGTTTATGGGCAATTGTATACAGGCAGCACTGGTAACCCATTTACATTCACCTCCTTCCCTTAGTGAAGCTTAACCTAACCTGTCACATCTCATCCACGCACTCCACATACTGAATTGTGAAGTCCTACACATTTTCATGCATCAGAAATCAAATCTAATGAAGGATGAGATATATATGACAATACATTTAAACTTTCACTAATTTGTTGCATGTGTCTGTGGGATTGAAAAGGAAGGTGGGGGGTTGTTTCGTTGGTTCTTGTTTGAGCACAATTAAGAAGAATCATCAAGAATCATAAGATAAAACTAGAATTGACAAAGCTAACTAGATATAACTCTTTATCCATTTTACACTGAGTTATCGTACAAAAGTGAATCTTTTGTTACAATAGAAAGCAGGCGATGTGGATTATTCAATAATCGAAGTTGATTTACTTTATAAAAAGAAGATAGTTAACTAAGGGTCAAACTTTTATGTTAATCATTTCAACGTTATTATTATTTTAATAATGTATTTACTGTTCATTAATATTTCCTTATTAAGTTTTCTTATCCTACTTCTAATCAAAACTCAAATTGAAAACTTAATTATTTTTCCTATGAACTCATTCTTTCAGTATAATAGTTATATTTTATCAATACTATATTTTCTTATGCTTAAACCAAACAAATTATGTCAATGTTGTCTCTCCTAAGGTGAGCACGGGTTGGGTTGAGTCGAGTTGATTGAAAAAACCCAACTCAACTAGCAAACTTACAACTTAGGACTGGTTAGGTTGAGCGAGTTGAGCTTTTGAACAGGGTTCATTTTTATAGTCAATTTAATACTATATAAAAATTAAAAAAAATAAAAAAGTAACTGAATTAATTGAAAAAAAAATAAAAGAACACAAATATTAAAATCCTTACAACCAATCCAACATTTCAAAGTTTAATAATTAAATTATTAGTACATAGTCAATGAAGGAAAAAAAAAGTCAAAAATTCAAAGTCTTATTTAAGACAAAACACTAAAGTTTAAATAATATCAGGAGTTTAATTAATTAAGAATGTTTTATTATTATTTTATATTTATATATTTTTATATAAAATGTCAAAATTTATATTATAATATGAAGACGGATGGGGGCCGGTTGGGTTGGGTTAAAATTTTTTCAACTCAACTCAGCCTACAAATAGTGTAGGTTGAGAATTTAAGAACCAAACTTAACCGGGAAAATTTAGTAACCTAACCTAACATGTTTATTTTATCAACCTAACACAAACAGCAAAAAAATCATGTGGGTTGAGTCAGTTTCACGGATTGGGCAGGTTGGTGCCCACCTCTAGTCTCTCATTATGAGTAAACAATAACATATAATGAGGTAGATGTTGTTGTTAAGAATTTATTACACGATGCAATAATCATAATTAATATTACAACCTAATTTCAATTAATATCTTTTTATATTTTTATTAATTTTGTTCTTGTTACTATTTTTTTTAATTGCCTTATATCAACTTTATTAGTTATAGAGTTGAAAGGCGTAAAGTAAACTTTGAGTTGAGCTATTGACTCTCCTTAGATTTTCTTATAAAATAAAGTTTTTATATTTCTAATATTAATTTTAAGGGTAGGTTATATGCACTCTAAAAACTCAATAACAAGTATTTTCATTGGTGAAATATTTTGATGGGATTTGTTAGATGCCCCTATTGTTTTTTTTTTTTTGATTCCAGCATCATAATAATTATATATGGGTTTCAAGACTAAGTTCCTCTGTGAATTCTTCAACAATTCTCATCTTTCAAGAACAAACTTCTTTTCTTTGTATTTTTGGTTTTTGTTATGTGCAGTAATGTATTTTCCAGCCAGCAATTTAGCCAAGGCAACAACAAAATATATCCTCCATGGTGTGCATGCCCGAGAGCATCAATCTCCCCTCTTGAGGCGCAAGCATTATATTCACCACATTACAGAAAAGGTATGCCCTTCCTCGACAACAATTGAAATACCAAGAAAGGACACTATCAGCAAGAGCGAGATGACTGTTATGGAATCTGCATTTGTAATCATATGACCTGCCTTTGAGCTCCACCAGAAAATCCCCATTTGAATTGCAATATGCAAGCAAAAACAATTGTTCTCTCATATTACCGGCAACGTAGTAGCGGTACCTTTGTAATTAACTAGACTATTTTATTACGTTAACTTGGCAAATTGAGACACGTTCGCTCCAATTTTTTTAATTAAATTTTAATATAAAAGAGTGTTTAAAAAAAATTTTTAGTGTGCGTAGTATTTTTATGAGTGTGTAAAGTAAATAAAGATAATTATTTTAGAAAGAATTAAGTGAGGATTTTTTGGTGTTTTAATGAGTGTACAAAATGTAATTCACTTTTTGAAAATTAATAGATAAATATACATAATAATAGAGTATTTAGAGTAATTTTTAAAATGCATATATCTCATCCAAATTAACCGAAAAAATCAGTAATGGCATGATTTCTCTCTCATTTAGAATAAATAGATATTCGTTTCTTTCACCATCTTTTTTTTTATTTTTTTAAAATTAAATTTCAATAAGAGATAAAATTTTACAATATCAATTGCACGTGAATAAAAATAAGAAAAACTTATGTATATTTTTTAACAACAATGTCTATTTTTAAATTTTTCTTCCTAAAATTGCCTTAAAAAAATAATAAATTTTTGTCTAATATATTAATTTAAATGAGAGCTGCGGTTAACTTATTCACGTAGAATTTTTCTTTATTTAGTTTGAGGGGTTAAAAGTTAGGAGATAGAATTAATTTACATGAATAGTTAAAGGCAATGGAACTACAGAATTTATTAAAAAAAAATAAAAAATTTGGAAAAATATATACTAAGGCCATTTTTAGAATTAGGAGTATTATAAAATTATTTTTATTTTTATAATTTTATTGAGAGATTTTTAGAAGTAATTTTTTATTATAATATTTTTAGAGGTATCGAAAGGTGAAAACTCGTGATACCAAGGGTCCCGAGTTGGCCCTAGCTACATGCATTTGCCTTGTAGATCAAAATGTGGGTTCCTCACATGTGCTCAAGAGCCGCAGTTTCAAACTAAGCTCTCTCGCTAAAGCAATGCACATTTTAGGGTTTTCGGAAAAAAGAGGCGCGACAAGGTCGTTGGATAGATAGTCATGCAAATGGATGAAAGATAAGTGGAGCAAGATACTAGTTAGCCATTCAGAATATGGGGTTTTCAAAGCGTAACGGTGAGTTAGAAAACTGTATGAATTACATCTGCAAGATTCTAAATAGTTCCTCTTTACCTAGTAATTGACCTTTATGAAAAAAATATTGAAACTTTGATAGCTAAAATTTGATGAACTGTTTTTCTTTATCTTTTTTAGTTTTCTATAAAAAAAAATATCGTAGGATCCAATTCAATTTATCAACCTGTTATTGCTAAGAAATTCTAATATTTAATAATTTATTAATAATTTATTTTTCAGTTAATTAATGGATTTGATATATTATTGAGCTTCTTCTATATTAGAGTGCAAATTTTGTGATTTGACATGCAATCGTTTTTTATTTTTAGTTTGTGGTCTTGTTTGCATGTTACATTTTGAAGCCACGTGGACACAGTTTACGCTGCAAGGCATTCACGATGTCTTGGGCATGGGAAGAATACACGTGAATACATGTATAAAATGTTGCTGCAACAATCCCTACTAAATGGCAAGTCAGTCTCGCAGCAATTCTACATTTGTGGCTGCCATTCGTATGCCAGAAAGGTCAAATACAATGATTTCTGGAGAGCCTTCTTCTACCGTTTACCATTTTGCTTATAACGAGGACTGGCCGGACACATCAGAGCCGGCAAAGAAGAAGCTGAAGGCCGACACTGCAAGTGGTAAGATGTTAGTTACATTGCCTCTTGATCATTTTGGACCTATTCTGGATGAAAATGATCTAGAGCATAGAGAGTAATCAAGGTATGCTTGTCAGTGAATTGCGAGAAGGCCGGTTGGAATATGGTAGCAATGGGGGTTTAGTATCCACCTTTTGCTGGAATGGCCGGCCAGTCGAAATGCGATTCTCAGTCAGCTGAGGATCATTATGAGGGGTTTCTCTACACATGTATGTATATTTCGAGGTTTTAATTTATTAATAGAAACTAGTTTTGTATCAAACTGCTTGTTAAACTGCGAATTTATTGTTTGTTATTAGCTCATCTAGATAATCTTGGTATTCATAATACATGTAGATAATCTTTAGTATTTATCATCTTATTATTTATTAGCTTTTGGGCTTGGTTGGGGTTGAGATTATTGCTAGGGAGAGTCAAAAGTGATTATCTAGATGATAAATACTTTCTTATAAAATAAAGTTTTTATATTTTTAATATTAATTTTAAGGGTGAGTTATATGCATTCTAAAAATTATTCTACACTCATATTTTTTTAAAAAAAATTATTATAAAAATTACCATGATTTAAATTATTGTTAAGGATATTTTATTATAAGTATATATAATATTACTTATTTGAACACTCATTTAAGGTATAGATAATTTTTTTTTCTTTCAAATATCTTAAATAAATATTTATAGAAGAAACTCAATAACAAGTATTTTCATTGGTGAAATATTTTGATGAGATTTGTTAGATGCCCTATTTTTTTTTTTTGGTTCCAGCATCATAATAATTATATATGAGTTTCAAGACTAAGTTCCTTTGTGAATTCTTTAACAATTCTCATCTTTCAAGAACAACATTCTTTTCTTTGTATTTTTGGTTTTTGTTATGTGCAGCAATGTATTTTGCAGCCAACAATATCCTCCATGGTGTGCATGCCCGAGAGCATCAATCTCCCCTATTGAGGCCCAAGCATTATATTCACCACATCACAGAAAAAGGTATGCCCTTCCTCGACAACAATTGAAAGACCAAGAAAGGACACTATCAGCAAGAGCGAGATGGTTGTTACGGAATCTGCATTTATAATCATATGACCTGCCTTTGAGCTCCACCAGAAAATCCACGTTTGAATTGCAATATGCAAGCAAAAACAATTGTTCTCTCATATTATCGACAACGCAGTAGCGCTACCTTTGCAATTAACTAGACTATTTTATGCTGTTAACCTGGCAAGTTGAGACACGTTCTGCTCCAATTTTGTTAATTAAATTTTAATATAAAAGAGTATTTAGAAAATTTTTTTAGTGTGCATAGTATTTTTATGAGTGTGTAAAGTAAATAAAGATAATTATTTTAGAAAGAATTAAGTGAGGATTTTTTGGTGTTTTAATGAGTGTACAAAATGTAATTCACTTTTTGAAAATTAATAGATAAATATACATAATAATAGAATATTTAGAGTAATTTTTAAAATGCATATATCTCATCCAAATTAACCGAAAAAATCAGTAATGACATGATTTCTCTCTCATTTAGAATAAATAGATATTCGTTTCTTTCACCATCTTTTCTTTTTATTTTTTTAAAATTAAATTTCAATAAGAGATAAAATTTTACAATATCAATTGCACGTGAATAAAAATAAGAAAAAACTTATGTATATTTTTTTAACAGCAATGTCTATTTTTAAATTTTTTTCTTCCTAAAATTACCTTAAAAAAATAATAAATTTTTGTCTGATATATTAATTTAAATGAGAGCTGCGGTTAACTTAAAAAAATTCACGTAGAATTTTTCTTTATTTAGTTTCAGAGGTTAAAAGTTAAGAGAGAGAATTAATTTACATGAATAGTTAAAGGCAATGGAACTGTAGAATTTATTAAAAAAAATAAAAAATTTGGTAGAATATATACTAAGGCCATTTTTAGAATTAGCAATATTATAAAATTATTTTTATTTTTATAATTTTATTGAGAGATTTTTAGAAGCGGTTTTTTATTATAATATTTTAAGAGGTATCGAAAGGTGAAAACTCGTGATACTTAGGATCCCGAGTCGGCCCTAGCCACATGCATTTGCCTTGTAGATCAAAATGTGGGTTCCTCACATGTGCTCAACGACGCATGATTTCAAACTAAGCTCTCTCGCTAAAGCAATGCACATTTTAGGGTTCTTGGAACAAAGAGGCAGCGACAAGGTCGTTGGATAGATAGTCACGTAAAAAGATGAAAGATAAGTGGAGCAAGATACTGGTTAGCCAATCAGAATCTAGGGTTTTCAAAGCGTAACGGTGAGTTAGAAAACTGTATAAATTACATCTGCAAGATTCTAAATGGTTCCTCTTTACCTAGTAATTGACCTTTATGGAAAAAATATTGAAACTTTGATAGTTAAAATTTGATAAACTGTTTTTCTTTATCTTTTTGGTTTTCTATAAAAAAATATCGTAGGATCCAATTCAATTTATCAACATGTTATTGCTAAGAAATTCTCATATTTAATAATTTATTTTCGAGTTAATTAATGGATTTGATATATTAGAGTGCAAATTTTGTGATTTGACATGCAATCATTTTTTATTTTTAGTTTGTGGCCTTGTTTGCATGTTACTGTTTGAAGCCACGTGGACACGGTTTTGCTGCAAGGCATTCACAGTGTACTGGGCATGGGAAGAATACACGTGAATACATGTATAAAATGTCGCTGCAATAATCCCTACTAAATGGCAAGTCAGTCTCGCAGCAATTCTACATTTGTGGCTGCCACTCGTATGCCAGAAAGGTCAAATACAATGATTTCGGAGAGCCTTCTTCTCTGGTTACCATTTTGCTTATAACGAGGATGGCTAGGACACATCGAGAGCCAAAGAAGAAGCTGAAGGCCAACACTGCAAGTGGTAAGATATTAATTACACTGCCTCTTGATCATTTTGGACCTATTCTGTTTGAAAATGATCTAGAGCATAGAGAGTTATCAAGGTATGCTTGTCAGTGAATTGTGGGAAGGCCGGTTGGAATATGCTGGCAATGGGGGTGTAGTATCCACCTTTTGCTGGAATGGCCGGCCAGTCGAAATGCGATTCTCAGTCAGCTGAGGATCATTATGAGGGGTTTCTCTACACAGGTATGTATATTTTGAGGTTTTAATTTATTAATAGAAACTGGTTTTGTTGCAAACTGCTTGTTAAACTGTGAATTTTTTGTTTGTTATTAGCTCATCTAGATAATCTTAATATTCATAATACGTGTAGATAATCTTTAGTATTTATCATCTTATTATTTATTAGCTTTTAGGCTTCATTGGGGTTGGGATTGTTGCTAGGGAGAGTCAAAAGTAATTTTTGCTCTAGTAGTTTTTTTTTAAAAAATCATTTGTTAAAATAATACAATCCTATATAAATATTGAGATGAAAAGTAAGGATAGAATAGCTTGTTAAACTGCGAATTTGTTATTTGTTATTAGCTTATCTAGATAATCTTAGTATTCATAATGCATGTAGATAATATTTAGTATTTATCATTCTTATTATTTATTATCTTTTGGAGCTGGTTGGATTTTTGCTACGGAGAGTCAAAAGTTATTTTTGCTCTAGTACTCTTTTGAAATAATTTTTGTTAAAATAATACAATCCAATTCAAATATTGAAATCAAAGTAAGGATGGAGTTCTTTTGCAAAATCCCTATTTTGGAATTAACTTTTTTTTTTCAAAAAAAAAAATTATTCCATATATATCCTCTAGCATGTATTAATTCAACTTTTTTTTTTTAATTAGTTCAATTGGAGTTAATGACTTATTTTATACAATGATTAAAATATATGTGTATTGCATAAAGTTGAAAGCTAATAATTAGTTTTTATTTTATTTTTAGTATCTCATCAATTCAAGATGCTTTAAATTAACGCACGAGTCTCATATATGGAGTATGAATAAAGCAACCTCATATAATATTATCTAGTTTGTGGTGCACTCAAAAGCTTATTACTTGCACTGTCTTAAACAAAAACAAATATTTGTTCCTTTTATATATTTAATCTTTATATTAAATCAAATATATAAAGGCCAGAATATGCTTGCTCATTACGAGTGTAAAATATGAAGTTTATTCCTACTTTAAAAAAAAATTTTGAGCTTACTTTCAGAAGCAAGATGATATGATGTTTTACCACATAGTTTGTCGTGTAGCTCCGAAGTTTTGTAATTGGATGGACAATGATCAAACTTGATTCCATATATCTATAAGCAAGAAAATGACATTAACTTTTTTTGCCTCGGTTTTCCTTATTAATGACGTTTACTCCTATTTTTGGTTGAACTTTCCTTATTAATGACGTTTACTCCTATTTTTAGTTGAACTTACTTTCTAATTACATGCTTCTCAACGAACTTTTAAATGTAGGATACAAATGTGACTGAGATTTGTTTTTAATTAGCACGATCTACATGTATATTATAATATGAGGTTTGTTATATAAAAATAAATTTATAGTAAGGTCTATAATTTTATTAAAATTAATTTAAAAATCTACTCTCACTTATAATATTTGTCGAGGAATCCCATAAATTTTATATTTAAGGTGATAAAAAATTTTATTGGAAGTTGTGAATTTATGAGTAATGATTTGCATAACTAGGTATATTAAGAGTGATAGAATTATATCAATTAATTCAATGCTTTCATATTCTAATTATCATGTCGGGTCAAATATTCAATGTTTAGTTGATTATAATGGTTATTATAATTAGGGTTTGAGGTTAGTAAAATGGAGTTTAATTCAGTGGTTTCAAAATAAATAAATAAATAAATAAAACAATTGATCCTGAGTTAGAAATTTGTTATTTATTTTGGTTTTGATTCAGCTTTTTTAAGTGTCAAACCGAATTAAAAAAGGTTTTTGAACCGATTCTCTAAACAGTTTTAATACGGTTCAAATTTTTTTGCCAGCACTTACTTGAATTTAAAATTTTGTAAATATAATAATTATTTTGAAAAACTAAAACTAAAAGCAGTGTTTGATAGATATTATTTTACCCTATATCTCCTCTGGTGTATATCGAAATTCAATTGTGTGCTCAATTTTTATTTCGTTTGTGGTTCTCAAAGTTTACTCTCTGTAGAAGAGCAATATTTGATTAGCCATAAACAGCTGGAATTAGTCAACGATCCACGTAGGAAATTCCCCGATAGCTGTGTGTCGCACACGCTCCCAAGGTCCGCGTACTGATTTTCTTTTTAGATCTCGCTTTATAAGCACTTTCATCGAATCAAAATCTGTATCGGTCCTAAAGCATCGCTTCTTTGCCTCCAATTCCTTATTCGCAGGTACTAATTACTAAATATCACGCTCCTTTTATGTTTTGTCTTCTTGCTCACTCACCTCAGTTAATAAAACTCCCAACGAGTCAACTCAGCTGAGTTATTAACACGGAACTCAAAGCCTTATTGCTCACTAGAGAGAGAGAGAGAGAGAGAGAGTCAGAGTTTCACATCTCTGAAGCGCGCATACGCTTATAGAGACTCTCTCTGTTCGTTGAAATATATCAAAGATGAGTTCAGTTGTGCAGGTGATTTGTTCATTAATTAAATTAATCTTATTTGAAACTTTTGCTTGTGGATAAAAAATAAAATTTAAAAATTCTTTTTTGGTGGATTAAGGGTTTTACCAAGTCGCTTGCCATGACTGTTCTATCCGAGATCGGCGACAAGACATTTTTTGCCGCTGCGGTTAGTAAATGCTTTATTATTTGTTTTGTTAATTATTATTATTATTATTTAGAAATTTTAATTTGACAGTGATGTTTGGGATAGATAATATGCATCGAAGAGGATTTTGAAGTTAATATTTATTTTTGTATTGTCATTAACGTTATTTGAGGGCTGAGTGAAGTGAAGAACTAAAGAATCAGGACTGTAAAATTGAATATTGATTTGACGATCAAAATCAATCATGGTATGATAGATACCTGATCTAACTTGTGACTGGTCAGAGGTGAATTTTAGGATTAAATGGAAGTCCATTGCTTTGTATTTGTAAAATTGCTCATTGCAATTTCCGTGCGGCAATCCATAAACTGCTAATGTAGAAAGAACATTCAAACTGCTGAGCTTAGTTCAAGGAGAGGCGTTGAAAACTTAAGAATACGCTTGTCATTCTAGAGGGAAATGATGCTTCTAAAATTTCTCATGCAGAAAAAGTCTTACCCACTGAAAGCTTTTCTCTTATTGTTACTTATTGTGGTTAAGTTCTTATATACATTTTCATTTCTAAGATCTTACGATGCAGTCTCTTCATTAAACTGGAAATTTATTTCCCTCCCCAATTCGCTTATTTTATATTATATTCTGCGTTACAAGATCTTGGCAATGCGTCACCTGCGGAGACTGGTCTTGTCAGGTTGCCTGGGAGCTTTGATTGTGAGTGGGTTTTTAATTTTTATTTATTTGTTGGCAAATCTGACCTCTGATTATCTTGCAAAGCCTCACAATGATGGGATATTTTGGAATGGTGTTTAGGTGATGACTATTCTTTCTGCTGTTGTTGGCTGGGCCACTCCAAATCTGGTAAGCAGTGTGATTGCTCATTAACAAGCTTTCATGCTTATGGCCTGTTTTTCAAATGCTTGTAATTGGCTTCTACACAGTGTCACTAACTATCATGAGCTGACTCATGATATAAATTAGCTTCTATATGAATTTCCATGATACTATTGCTGATATACTTTTATATCATCATTGCCCAGAAATGTTTTACAAGGGAAAGAGGAAAAGTTACTAAATATAGATCAATCTCAATCTAAATCCATGCCTTTCTTCACAGATGTACATTTCTTTGGGGAGAAATAGTTACCAAGCTGCCAGATTACAGCTGACATTGAATTTATTGTTCAGTGGTGGGAGGTTTCATGATTGCTTGGCCAAGAAGTGGCTCAAATGCATTACGTAATTGTATATATGTTTAATTTAATTGGGTTGGCGGGCTGGGCTGTTAGGGCCAGGCTGAATTCAACACAGGCTGAATACTGACCTGCAACGTGTATGGTTAAAGTAGGGACTACTGTGTGTTATAAAATTCACTAGACTTCTGGAGCACTGTTCACAGTTATGTGATCATATTCATGACCTGTAGACATATTTGTTGTGATCTACTGTGATTGTGAAGACATTTGATAGTTAGTTTAACCTTATCTTTTCTATTGAATTTTTTCAGACGTTAGCATAAAGATTTTTTTCTTAGATATCATGTCTAGGCCAGTCATCAATACATTCTCATCCCTAAATTGTGAATACACACTAACCTGTCAACACAGGTTTTCAATTTCTTGTCATTTTCTGCTATAATTATTTAGCTTATGCCTTTTGATCTTTAATATGTAGATCTCTCAGTAAATTGACTCATCATATAACAACAGTGCTGTTCTTTGGATTTGGTCTATGGTCTTTATGGGATGCCTTTAGTGATGAAGGGTAATGGTTCTAATGCTCATGTTTCTGAATATGTGTATTCTTTCATTTAAGTACATGTTTCAGCAAAATAGACTCTTGTTGTACAAGTGAGTATTTTATTTTATTTTCCTTTTAACAGGGAGGCTGAAGAGTTTGAAGAAGTCGAAAAAAAGCTGGTCAGTTTTTCCCTTATCATGACTTGCCTCATATTTAGGAACTTTGCCCTAATTCCTTTAGACTTTACTTTGGTTATGTCAACAGGTGCTGACTTTAGAGCAAATGCAGGAGCAACCAAAGAGGGCAGCAAGGTATGGCTATAAAATAAAAAATCGGTGAATCATTTTGTTGCATATATTAATTATTGATGGTTTACCGCTCCCTTTTCTCTCTTAAGTATATGTAAGGACATGAGATGTGCATTTAACTACAGCAACCTTAAATTTGACCCATCTGTGCCTAGGGTAGCAGATACCATCTTAGAGTACAGAAAATGCTAGTACAACAATGATGCAACACTTTATTGCCCCTTTCTTCAACAGTTTCATGTAGAGTTGCAAATGCTTTACAGGTGCATTTGGTATTTATGTTATGAGCACTTTGCTATATTCTGTATTGTATCAGTATTCACTTAAATGGCATTTAGTAAAATATTTCATTTAATTGATTTCGTTTCTGTTTCTTGCTTTTCCACTCCTTTTTGTACTTCTTCTTCTTCTAAGTTTCTCTGTTTCATATAACTTTGCTTAATCACTTTCAAAGAAATAAATTTTATGGTGACAGTGATTAGATGCAGGATTGCAGTATTAGCCACATTAGTTTATTTGATATGTATTGTGCATAATTCGTGATAATGTGTCTGTTTTTAGGGTTATGCAAATCTTTGCTGTTGTACCTTAAAAACTCAACATTTACAATAAATAAATAATGGAGTGCGCTAGGATTCATGTGTCTTGCAATATGATTTGCACGTAGGCTATTTAAAACTTTTTGGATTATGGGATATGGCTAAAATACAATTGCCATTCAAATTATCTCTGCCAAAATTTTATGCTCACCATGAATCTTATGTTTGAAGTACGTGTATGTCTAGTGACATTGAAATACCAATGCAAGTTTTCTCTCTATTAGAGGGGTTCCTTAAAATGCTTATGCTGAGTTCACAGGCTAGCAGATCCTTTATGCTTTTTTTTTTTTTAATAAGGAGAAATAGAAATTTTTTTTTTTGACAGAAACTAAATGCAAACTGGACAGGAACTCAACAGGGGCCCATTAAATCTTGTCTACTTCATCGCTGAATGATTATCTATAACTAACAGCAAAAAGCAAGGATCCTGTCCCTGAACAGCCTCAAATCATGGAAATGTGTCCCAGCAGCATGAATAGCCCCAAAATGCCCTTATCAAACCCTTTTGGCAAAATGAAAGTCATCATAAGAAAGAACTTTCTTGGAACTCCTCGTTATAGAGGCCATAAGAATGCATAAAACCAAATTAGGCCATAAGAATGCATAAAACCAAAGTCTATCCCATGTACAATTAGAAGCCTCTTCTCTCTTGTATAACTGACCATGCGGATAGAATTTTCTCATCCAAATGTACGGTTTATGCACATTTTTATGGAATCTTTTCTTAATATATTGTAAAAGGAATATTGATTCCATTTGATGGCATTATTGTTTGTGGAACATCTTCTATTTGCATAACATATGTTTAATTGTGGTGGCAGTTATATTCGTGATGCTATTCAGCAAGTGTCCCAACATTTCATTATTTTAACATCTTGGTTTCATGATCTTAAAATATCTAAATGCTTTTTCTCTTTCCAGGCTGATGATGAGTTAAAAAAGCAGAGGCGGCCATTCCTCTCGCAGTTTTTCTCTCCCATCCTTTTGAAGGTTATATTTTCCTGTTAAATGTTGAATTCTAAACTCAGTAAAGCTATGTGAAACTTACCATTTTGACCTTTGTCTACTCTGCAGGCATTTTCTATTACTTTCTTTGGTGAATGGGGTGACAAGAGCCAGGTATAGCAATAACAAAGGGACTGAATATATATGTTTATATTTCATGACTCTATGATTCTCTGATATATTTTTTTACAGTTAGCTACCATTGGTTTAGCTGCCGATGAGAGCCCACTTGGCGTTGTTCTTGGCGGAATTATGTACGTTTTAAATACAAATCACACCATTTATTTGTTTATGAATTGTGCTGATACTAGTATAGATTACATGTGCTGAGTGCTTTTCCTTCCCTCCGAGGACAGGCATTGTGTACTACTGCTGCTGTTGTTGGAGGAAAGAGCTTGGCGTCTCAGATATCTGAGAAAATAGTAATCACAGACATTTGCTTTTTCCTTTTCTGTACTACATATCAATTTTGTTGAGCAACTGTAAAGCTGGTACTATTTTGATGCAGGTCGCACTCTCAGGTGGAGTTCTCTTCATTGTTTTTGGAATTCAATCCTTCCTCTCATCTGTTGAGTCATAATCCCCACAATAATGTTAATGGTTAGTATAAAATTCTGTTTTTATAGCATTTCTAGAACATCTGTGGTAGTTGCAGATTTACAGGTTGGATGAAAATGCACTTTTTGCTTTTGGCCAATAACAAGATAATTCATCTAAAAGATATCAGTTCAAATATTAGAACAAATATTTAAACCTATATATCAATTGATGGATTTGAATAAGTGTTAAAACCTATATATCAATTCTCAACTAGTATTGGTAAGTTTCCTATGTAGGCACTAGACGTGTACTCAATATACGCTCACACTCAAGACACCTATGCTTGTATGCACATGTACCAAATACACATTACTAAAATTGATTTGATGCATGCATATACTTGCACTCACAGGGTCATGATAGGCGATGCTGTCCAGCATCTACTGCATTGAAGCTTAATGGCGACTTTGGTTTATTCTACCACTTGTGTGCAGGGATTGAAAGCTGATTCGGTGAATTGAAGAATATATTTCATTGATACTTTCAAAGCACTATCATTAGCCAAGTCAGTCATTATGATTATTACAAAAGCACGGCCTAGAAGCAAACTGGTTTAAGTAGCTAAACTTATTCAATAGGTTATATCATACTGGATAGTTTGATTATATTCTTTTTGGCCTCTGCACTCGTTGTTGTACTCCATTGAAATAAGTTATTTTTTAATCCATTTCAAATGGGATATTTGAGGCATGCCATAAGCTAAATTTCTTTCTTGACCGTCTGCTTTTCCCATTTTGTATTGCTCTGTATCATCCTCTCCCAATATTGTTTTGTCTGGTTTTGGTCAGATGACTCTTATCAAATTGTCTTAACAGCAAATTTTTTTGTCTGAACTAAATAATGATCAGGGGTATATAGTTGTTACACAGAAAGAAAGCCTTGAGAGCATCACTATAGGCCCGTTTGGGAGAGTTGTGCTGTGGCAGCGTAGCTGCTAAACAAGATTTTTAGCTTTAATCTGTCTGTGCAGCACTCAGCCCATATCGATAGCATCTCATTAGAGAGAGTAGATGAATCTTGTGCTTTTTAAACTAAACTGATTACACAGTGACAATACAATGTGCAATGCATTTGCGTTCGTAACCGTTGCTGTATTGAGTGAGTGAGATGTTTACTTCTGGACAGACTCTAGTGAAGCGAATGCTTTCTGGTCTGAGCAAATTTTGAGTTGGTCTAAAAGTTATGATCACTAAGTGCCCGGTATAATCAATTTTGTTATAATTTTGAGAATCAAGTTGTGAATCCGTACTCCATGCGCAAATTTTAAATAAGTCATTGCTGAATTTCATAAATTGATCTCATTATCTTATTAGTGGAGAAGCTACTGATGCCCTAGTAGTTGCTCTTGCTCCCACTTGAATTCAATTTCCCAAAAATAGCAGTGCGCCAGATTTTTCCATCTCAAATAACTTGAGAGCAAAACCATCGTTATTGCCTTATTGGTGCTTAATCTCTGGCTATCTTATCAACCTATCAGTTATTAAGAACAAAAAAATTCTCCCCTAGTAGCTTGAGATTTTATTTATTTATTTGTTTCGTGAAGTTCTTTGAGCTTGTACGTGAGCTGATTAATGTAAGTTGGTTTATTGTTAAAACGTTATAGCATGTAAGATTCCAGAGTTAGTGTAGAGCAGACCAACACATCAAACAGAGGGGAAGAAGTTAAAATATCAAATAAAAATCTTAGGCACAAAACAAAACAATTATGAAAACTATTATAGCCACCATTAAGATTTGATACGTGTCCTCCGCTAGTTGTTTTGTATTCAAGTTTGCTCACCATTGTTTTGATTCATGATATTTTGGGACACGAATGTCTTCAAATCTAAATCAAACAGAAACGCCATTTCAGAGCAAAATCAATTTATCACAATTGGCGGCTAATTGAAGACAATTTTGTTCCTTCTTAGAGTTATCTAGCATTTTTTTTTCAGTTTTTCAGGAAGGGGATGGACATAACAACATAAACATCTTGGAATCTCACTTTATTCAAAATTACTACCACCCTTTTGTCATTAATCTGACCATAGGATGACTTGCCGTTCATACAAATATGATCACTACCGACTTTATATACACTATATCTACTTCTTAGAAAAGGGTATTTTGATAGTAATAAACCTATTGGAGTTTTCACCAGGACCATCTTTAGCATCCCAGGTTCAATAGAACTCAGCAGCTCGTTGCCCCTCAGTTGCATGCAGTGTTCCTCAGCATCAGCCTGAGAACAAATAATTACAACAAACAAACCATTGTAGTGTGCTTCTTGCATGATGTTAACTGCATTGTCAAGGGTCATCCCAGGTATAACCTTCATCAATACTTGGACAACATATTCTCGTTTGTTAAAGTTCTCGTTGTGCAGTATTACACGATAGGGTGGAGTTGTTTTCTTTTTTTTTTTTTTTTTTCCTGAACAAGGTAAATAATAACATTGTCAACGGAAAAGCTTCTTTAGGTCCTTCCATTTTGATCTACACAAAAATGAAATATTCTTGAATATTTCAATGCATCAAGACAAGAATGCACAATAATTCAAGAGAAATTCAATGTGGTGAAAACTGAAGGAATCTAAATGTTGATGCACTTTTTCCCGCGTGCCTTCAACAGTGCCTCGAACCTTCAAACAGTGTCTTCAACAGTGCCTTGAATCTTCTGCTTGGGACAAGCTCGAGCTTGAGCAAGACTGTCTCCCTCGTCCTGTTCCACTGTCTTCTCCAGAACAAGGATCTCCCAGACCTGTACTCACAGTAAACAGAGTCAGGGGTCGCCGGGCATGTTCCGGCGAAAACCCTACGACGCTCAAGTCAGTAATCGGGTTGTTCTTTTTTGGTATCTCCCTTAGTAAGGGAGACCGGAAAGATTAAAGGGATATTATTTCACCCTCCATTTTTAATAAGTATGGTGTTTTCTTTAGAATCCAGATCAAAGAAAATCAGAATAGGAAGAACCTGGATATCTTTTTGTAACCTTTGTGAATCGAAGTTTCCAACCCCACTTATGGATTAAAATTGCCAAACCCTGTAACGTACTCTTTCGTTTCCTTTTATACTTCATTTTTCTCGCTCTTTCCTTTTTCAGACTGTCTACTCCCGCGTTGGTGGTATCTGGGTCCCCCTGACAGCCGGGATCGGCGTAATATTCCCTGGGGATGCGTGGTTGTCTCCTTTACCCGGTTCACATGGCCAGATCACCATGTCGGGCATGTGCGCCAGGAATGATGACACCGTGGGGGCATGTGCCGGCCATTGGCAATAGTACCACCACCATACCATGTGGGACCCTGATCTGACATTAAAAGGTGTGCCAGGATTCTGAGAAAGCGGGTCGGGCTGCCCTGGGCCGGGTCTGGCATATCCTTTGTCTTATAAACAGACAACCCAGTTGTGCTCGGATGCTCATCGACTGCGAGCAGGAAAGGAGTGCTCGGTCCTCGACCTTGACCTTGACCGGCTCTGACCAGGGTGGACGACCTCGAATATACACGAGCTCGAGGCTCGGGTGGCTCTCGGTTCCTCGACCTCGACAGCTCAGACTGGGGCAAATAGCCTCAAGCAGGCAAAGAGTGCTCGGGACTTGAGCAGCTCTGGATTCCTCGACCCGACCCAGAAGAGGCGTTCTGGTGAGGTCGTCTTTGCGCAAGTAGTCGGGCCTTCTGCTCGAGCTTGGATGCCCTCGGGATGTTTTATTCGAGCTGCAAGGGCCTCAAAAGGTCCTTGCCCGATATTACCCAAACACCAATCCCCCAGTTTCTAGTCTTTTAAGTGAAACGAGATAAGACTGGAAACTCATTAATGATGGGCCGAATTCGCGGCCTTTTACTCTTCCCCACGTTTCCCGTTGTCTCCCACTTTAGTCATTTCGCATTTAAAGCGGGGCACGTGGGTTAATCCCAGCCATGTATTTGAAATTCGAAGGGACGTGACCTAAAAGGTCGTGTCCCTCGAAACGCACGCCGCCAGCCGAAGGGACTCGTCCACCTCTTTAAAAACCCCCAACTTCTTCACTGTTCCCTCCTATTTGCTTACTCTTTATCCAAACTCAGAGTTAACCCGTTCTCCGCTGCTTTCCGCTGGTTACTGGTCTTCTTCTTCCTGTCAAGGCGATTTCTGGCCATCCTTACTTCTTTTCCCGTTCAGGTACAAGCCACTTCTTCATTTTCTACCGCTACTCTGTTGTTGTTTTTTCCTTGTACCGTTTTAGTTCATACCCTTAGGAAAATGTCAGATCCTTCACAGCCCCGTAGAATGTTGCCGGAGGACTCATCCTCTTCTAGTGGGGCACTAACCCCTAGTATAATCCCTGTGAGGGATTCTAGTCCAGAACGGGAATTTCCCACGGCTGAGACTCAGTCACCTCAAAGGGCAAGGGCCAGCCAGAGGTCCGAGCGTGGGGAATATCCCATAGATAATATGAGGTGTGAAACTACCCCATTAGAGTTGGATAGACTTAGAGTTACCTACAGTATACCCGACAGTGTAATTTTGAGGTTGCCGGGCAGGGGTGAGATCCCCAGCCGTCCCCCCCAATGGTTCACGACCATGTACCTCGAATGCTTCAAATGGGGGGTTAGGCTGCCTCTCCATCCTTTCTTTGTCCGGGTTCTGTCTGGGTTCCGTCTGGCCCCGGGTCAGTTGAACCCGAATGGGTGGAGGGTCCTTTCCGGACTCTTCGTTTTGTGGAAACGTTGTGACCTGGATGAGCCCTCGGTAGGGGAAATCAAACACCTCTACCAGCTGAAGTGTATCCCAAAGGACGCTGGTTGGTATTACCTTACCTCCAGCCTGAAGGGTAAAAAGCCCATCACCGATCTCCCGACCTCAGGTGGCAATTGGAAGAGCAAATTCTTCTTCGTTGGGGAGTGGGGCAAGTCGCACTGTAGCGAGGGGTTGCTCGATCCGCGACATTTTTGTACTCCAGGTCATATATCTACCTTGTAGATTCTGTTTTTGATTTTTCTACTTGTCTGTTCTCTTTGTTTTTGCTTTGGCCGTGTCTGCAGCTTCCTGGGGTGCTTCTTATTCAATTGGGAGTCATCTTCGAGTACGTGTGCAGACTGTCCTTGCAAACTTGAGCTCATGCAGAGAGCTGTTGACATCCTAGAATTTTCTAGAGTCCAATCTAATACCAGGTGAAGAGATAACCGGCAGGATGCGCGAGATGTTGCACAAGCCCGTGGGGACAACTGAACATGCGAGCACCTCAAAAAGACCGCGAGCAGAATCAGGTGCTCCGCCTCTACCAGCTCGAGCTCCTGCTTCTTCTTCGGCTCGGCAGGTCGAGCGTGCAGAGCAGGGTCATCCTCGCAGAAGACAGAGGACTGCTGATCCGGCTCGTCCTCAAACCGGCCATGTGCAGGAGCAGCGATCACCGGCCGCTTCGAGCCTTACCTCAACGCCTACAACGAGGAGCTGACCGGCAGATTCTTGGATGAGATAGAGTCCCGCTCTCCCGTGGCACTCGCTCAAGATCTACCAACGACTCTCCTCCCGGCTCCGCATCCGCAACTGAGCTTAATCGGATAACTCAAAGTTCCTGGGATCGAACTTCGAGCAAGAGTTCGAGCTTGAACAGTCTGTGAGCGAGCTGAAGGAGGAAAATCAGAAGCTGCTGGACGAGAATATAAGTTTCGCAGAGAAGACAGCAGTGGCCGACTCCAAGGCCTCTGGGCTCGAGAGGGAGCTGGCTGATACCAAGAATGAATTGAAGCACGCTCGGAAGGATCTAGACACTCAGAAGTCTTCCAACGAGCATCTCATGGAGGAAGAAGCTGCTCGTCTTCGAGGCGATTGATACTCGAAGGTTCGACTCACTCATCGAGTACAACAACGAGGCGAGACTCGGCTTTGATCGCCTCATGTATGCTTTGGCAAGGCATACCCAGGCCGACATGTCCAAGGTCGAAGGGTATGTTCATCGAGTACATGAGTGGTCCCGAGCTACTCCACCCGAGCCCCGAGTCGTTGTCAGCATGCACGCTCCCTCTCTATCTAATGCCCCACCTGCTGAAGCTCCTGCTAATGTCCTTCCTGCTGCTCCTCCTGAGGATGCTGGTCACACTCCTGCTGCTGCTGGTGATGCTTCTTCTGCTGGTGATGCTCTTCCCCCTACTGCTGCCGAGGACGCTCCTTCTGCCTGAAGAACTTGGACTCTTTTTTTTTTTTTTATATATGTAATCATTTTAATGAAATAAAAAGATACATGTTGAACAACTCACAACTCTGTTGAATGCTTGCGTGCACATACTCTTTCTCGTCTTCTATCTCTGAGCTGACTTTGAATACGTTGGCTAAGTAAGTAAAAAATTTCTAAGTGTTGAACTAAATTCCTTATGTTTATTTTACAAGTTCACTTAGCCCGCTCGAGCCTATACTTGGCTCTTGCATGATACTCGTCCTTCCTAGAGTTTAAGCTTAGGGACTTTTGGCCTTAGCATTATTCACGACAACCTTCACTTGTGACCATCTTTGGCAAGCATTGTTCAGCCTAGGACTTAGGCTTTTGGACCTTTGGCCAAGGAGTTCTTCTTGAACTTCTTCTCGAGCCTTTTAATTGACCCGAGCTTCATGATATTACTCCCGCTCCGGTCTTCGATTGACCGAGCTTAGCACCGTCCGACCTAATGACTTAGGCTTTGGGACTTCGGCCGAGGAGTTCTTCTGAACTTCGCTCGAGCCTATTAATTGACTCGAGCTTCTTACGATATTACTCCGCTCCGGTCTTCGATTGACTAGAGCTTGGCACCGATCCGACCTAATGACTTAGGCTTTGGGACTTCGGCCGAGAGTTCTTCTGAACTTACGCTCGAGCCTTTTAATTGACCCGAGCTTCACGATATTACTCCCGCTCCGGTCTTGATTGACTCGAAGCTTGGCACGTCCGACCTAATGACTTAGGCTTTGGGACTTACGGCGAGGAGTTCTTCTGAACTTCGCTCGAGCCTTTTAATTGACCCGAGCTTCTTGATATTACTCCGCTCCGATCTTCGATTGACCGGAGCTTGGCACGTCCAGCCTAATGACTTAGGCTTTGGGACTTCGGCGAGGAGTTCTTCTGAACTTACGCTCGAGCCTTTTAATTGACCGGAGCTTCATAATATTACTCCCGCTCCGGTCTTCAATTGACCCGAGCTTGGCACAGTCCGACCTAATGACTTAGGCTTTGGGACTTCGGCTGAGGAGTTCTTCTTGAACTTCGCTCGAGCCTTTTAATTGACCCGAGCTTCTTCGATATTTCTCCGCTCCGGTCTTCAATTGACCCGAGCTTGGCACAGTCCGACTCTAATGACTTAAGCTTTGGGGACTTCGGCCAGGAGTTCTTCTGAACTTCGCTCGAGCCTTTTAATTGACTCGAGCTTCTACGATATTACTCCGCTCACGGTCTTCAATTGACTCGAGCTTAGCACGTCCGACCTAATGACTTAGGCTTTGGGACTTCGGCCAGGAGTTCTTCTTGAACTTCGCTTGAGCCTTTTAATTGACCCGAGCTTCTTACGATATTACTCCGCTCCGGTCTTCAATTGACCCGAAGCTTAGCGCAGTCCGACCTAATGACTTAGGCTTTGGGACTTCGGCCAGGAGTTCTTCTGAACTTCGCTCGATCCTTTTAATTGACCGAGCTTCTTACGATATTTCTCCGCTCCGGTCTTGATTGACCCGAGCTTGGCACGTCCGACCTAATGACTTAGGCTTTGGGGACTTCGGCCGAGAGTTCTTCTTGAACTTCGCTCGAGCCTTTTAATTGACCGGAGCTTCTTCGATATTACTCCGCTCCGGTCTTCGATTGACTGAGCTTGGCACGTCGGCCTAATGACTTAGGCTTTGGGACTTCGGCCGAGGAGTTCTTCTGAACTTCGCTCGAGCCTTTTAATTGACCCGAGCTTCTTACGATATTACTCCGGTTACGGTCTTCGATTGACCCGAGCTTGGCACGTCCGACCTAATGACTTAGGCTTTGGGACTTCTGGCCAAGGAGTTCTTCTTGAACTTCTGCTCGAGCCTTTTAATTAACCCGAGCTTCTTCTGACTTTTGCCTTTTATCTTGAACTTACATTATGAATGCTTTTTTATTCTTACATACATTTATGCTTTTACATATCCCATTTCGGGGAGAAATTTTACATTAGTAATATACAATACAAGGAGACTCACTGGAAATATTTCCTCAGGAGTTTCGCGTTCCATGGCCTCTTAACCTCCCGTCCAAATGCGGATGAGCTAGCTGGTATGCTCCTGGTCTTGCTAATTGAGTGACTCGATAAGGGCCTTTCCAATTAGGTCATAGTACACCTTGCCTTAGGTCCTTCGTGCTTTGATTGACTTTCCTAAGCACCCAATCACCCACCTGGAATCGGCGAATGTGTACATTTTGGTTGTAATAACGAGCCACTCTCTGTTGATACTCAGAGATCTTAGCAGCTACCCGTTCTCTCTTCTCTTCCAGCAAGTCCAAACCTGTACACATCTACTCGCTGTTTTGCCCCTCGTTGAAGTGTTCTGTGCGGTGTGTCCCCATTCCTATCTCCGCGGGAACCACTGCTTCGTGCCCGAACGCTAAGGAGAATGGGGTCTCTCCGATGTGGCTGTTTTGTGTGTGGTTCTATAAGCCCACGAGACACCGAGCGGCTCGTCCACCAGGGCTCCTTTTGCTCGCCTGAGTCTTGTCTTTAGGAGGCGTTTTATAGTCTTATTTGCGACCTCAACTTGCCCGTTGGCTGTGGGTGTGAGGAGAGCAAAACTTCAGCTCTATTCGAGGTTCTAGCGAAGTCTCCGAACTTGCCATTATCAAGCGCCTCCCGTTATCGGTGACTAACGCGTGGGGATCCCGTACACTGCAAATCACATTCTTCCAAATGAAGTCGGTGGTTTTACCTTGAGTGATCTTTGCTTAAAGCTCCCACTCGACCCGTTTGGTGAAATAATCAATCGCCACTATGGCATGGGTGGCGGATGCTTTCCCCCGGCGATGTCCGATCAAATCAATCCCCGTTGAGCAAGCGGCCATGGCGAATTCATCGCAGTAAGGTTTTCAGGAGGTGAGTTAGGTAGTTGGCAAAGCTACGGCAATTCTTGCGACTTCTTGTCTTCTCACGAGCATCTTGATGCATGCGAGGCCGAAATATCCTTGTCTCGAGGCTTTGAAAGCCAAGGACCTCGCGCCGAAATGATTTCCACGAGACCCCTCGTGTATCTCTCGGAGGACATAATCGGCCTCCTCTTGGTCTAAACACCGAAGCGAGGGAGTGTATACCCCGTCTATATAAGACTCCATCGATGAGAGTGTACAGGCTGCTTTGCATTTCGACTTCTTTGCACGCTTCTTGTCGGTTAGACCTTGTCCCTTCATTCAGGTAAGAAATGATCGGCTCCATCCGGTCTTTGCTCGTCGAATAGGTTCATCACCTCGTCCTCCGCTTCGATGCTTGAGCGGGCTTTCATTTCCAAAGGGATAGACTTTGGAAACTTGGGGTCCGATGCGGCTGCCATGCGAGCTATCATATATGCTCGAAAATTCTTCCATCTTGGAATCTGCTCCACCTCGACAGCTCGAAAATTTCTCATCAGCTGTCTTACCTTCTGAAGGTATGAGTCCATCTTCTCCTCCTTTGCCTGGAAGCTCTCGTCGAGGTGATTCGTTATCAGCTGCGAGTCTGTTCGAAGCTTTATCTCTTCTGCTTTTACTACTGAGGCGAGCTTCAATCCAACTATTACAGCTTCGTACTCGGCTTGATTATTGGTGACTTCGAACTCCAACCTCACAGCGTATTGCATCTCGGCCCTTCCGGACTTACGAGCACAACTCCTGCTCCTGCCCCTGCCCCCTGACTTCCGCAGGATCCATCTACTGTGACTATCCAGGTGTTGGTCGAGGCCTGGGAGCCTGGTGCGGGCTCGCTCTCTGTCTCCTTATCCCCCGCCGTGCACTCGACCACGAAGTCCGCTAGCGATCGTGCTTTTATTGCTTGCTCGGGGTTGGTAATTAAGGTCAAACTCACTTAACTCTACTGACCATTCCACCAACCTTCCAGAAGTCTCAGGCTTGTACAAAGTTTGCCTAAATGGTTGGTTTGTCAATACCACCACTGAATGTGCCTGAAAATAAGGTATCAGTTTTCGAGCCGCTGTAACCAGGGCCAGTGCCCATTTCTCCATGGGTGGATACCGGGTTTCTGCTTCTAGCAACGCTTCTGCTCGTGTAATATACGAGTGTCTTGTACCCGACTCCTCCACTTACAGAGCCGAGCTCGTTGCCCATTAGGACACAGCCAAGTATAGGAACAGTACCTCTCCTGCTCGAGGTGTTGACAGTAGTGGAGATTTCAACAAATACTCTTTCAACTGCTGCAATGCAGCCTCGTATTCAGGCGTCCACTTTGTCTTCCTTCCCTTCTTCATTTCCTGGAAGAAGACTCGGCATTTATCCGTGGCTCGAGATACGAACTCTGTTGAGGGGCCTTGATTCTTGGGTTAGACTCTGTATCTCCTTGAGGCTGCGCGGGGATCTCATTTCTACCACTGCTCTTATCTTCTCAAGATTGGCCTCGATCCCCCTGTGACTCACCATGAAGCCTAAGAATTTTCCCGAGCTCACCCCAAAAGCACATTTCTCTGGGTTTAGCTTCATTCGGTACTTTCTTAAGAGTGCGAAGGTTTCTTCCAAATGTTTTACATGCTCCCTCGCATCCTTAGACTTGGTAATCATATCATCTACGTATACCTCCATAGTCCGACCGATCAATGGCTTGAAGGCCTTGTTTACTAGCCTCTAATACGTCGCCCCCGCATTCTTTAGGCCGAAAGGCATGACCTTGTAGCAGTACAGTCCTTGATTGGTGATGAAGGCTGTACACTCCTCGTCTGGTTGGTGCATGGGAATTTGATTATATCCACGAGAATGCGTCCATGAAACTAAGCGGCTCGTGCCTGCAGTAGAGTCCACTAGTTGGTCTATCTTCGGTAGTGGAAAGCTAACTTTTGGGCAGGCCTTGTTTCACATCTGTGAAGTCAACACACATTCTCCATTTCCGCTTGCTTTCTTCACCAGCACCACATTCGAGATCCATTCGGGGTAGGGTACCTCACGGTTGATGGCTTCGTATCTCTCCTGGTTAACGCACCTCCTCTTCTACCTCACTGGCTTCGCATCTCTTCGTTTTGCCAGCCTGTGACATGCCACCTCTGGGTCGATACCAGGCATGTCCTCGTGCGTCCATGCGAACACATCTGCGTGTGCTCGCAGACATTCCACCAAATCTTTCTTCAACGGCTTGCTAAGGCCCGAGCCGATTCGAACTTTCTTCTCAGGGTCTCCTGCTCTAACCTCGACCCCTTCAAATTTCTAGGCCGGTTCCTGCCTTCCGTTCCTCGAGTCCCCCCTCGTGTCCAACGAGGTTATCTGCATAGTTTCTTTGGCAGCTACAACATAGCAGCTTCTCACCACCCTTTGGCTGCCTTTTACGACTCCTACAGCCCCATTAACTCGATACTTTAGGGCCAAATAATGGGTGGACAGCACGCATTGGCTTATCCTCATAAATGGCCTTCCCAGAATTGCTTGATACGGGCTGGTTTCATCCACTACCACGAAATCCAGCATCATATTCTTCTCGAAAGGCCTCGAGCCCATAGTTACTGCCAACTTGATGATTCCTAGAGGTATTAACTTTCCTCCGCCGAATCCCCGAGTCAATCAGTATTCGAGGAACTTCCTTGTTCGCTATGCTAGCCTTTACCACCAAGGCATCCTCGTGAGGTCACGGCACCCCCTCCTCGTCTTCATCCGTCCAGATGATTGGCACCTGCCGAACCTTGGCTTTCTTAGTTGCGGGTGCAGTGAACAGGACTTCTCGGTCGGCCGTGGCGTACCTGCAATAGTTTTTCCGGGCCCTATTGGAACCTCCTGCCATCGTTGGCCCTCCTGAAATTACTCTCGTGGACGGTGGCTCGTGTCTCATCTCGTAAGCTCGGTCGCCATCTTCAGGTTGATGTTCGACCACCGGATGCCCTCCTTCTACAAACTCATCCAGGTACCGGTTCCTAACCAGATCCTCCACCTGGTTTTTTAGATCACGGCACTGCGACGTGGAGTGACCGTGGTATCTATGGAAACGGCAGAACTGCCCCTTGCTCCGTCTGCTAGCTGGCGTGGTCATCGGTGTTGGAGGGCTTAGCAACCCTCGCTTCTCAGCCACTTGTAGTATCTCTTCAAGAGATACCTTCAGCCTCGTATACTGTTTGTAAGAAGGGCTTTGTTCTACTACATGTATCCCCCTATCTCTCGGGAAGCTTCTCGATGGGGTGGCAACGAACGATCTACACTGTTGTGGCTCCCTCAGGTCTGCTTGGTGGCTGGTTGCGGGATGTGTGACCACCATGACACTTGTATTCTCTGTGATCCCGGCCCGGAGACCTCCGAGGTGGTAGGGGGACCATCCGCGGTGGGGGAGCTCTCTGATACGGGTTGTATAAGGCAACCCGGTCCTTTGCCACCCTTGTAGCTTGTGCCCCTCTTGAAGGACCTCCTTTCTGTCTCCTCCTTGCTCCATCAACCTGCTAGCTTCTCAGTTTGGCCGCTTTTTCTTCTTCGATTACCATATTCAGCTTTACCTGTTCATACGCGTCTGAATACGAACGGATCGAAGGACTCCGTAGATTGTACCACGGTCTTCCCATTCGGATCCCATCTTTCAATCCTCTTAGAGCTTGGGGATGGTTGAACGCACCAAGATCCAGGAACGATCTATGGTATCTTCGACAAACTCTCGGAGGATTCCCTGCTTTACGCCTCGCTTCGAGCGACTCCATCATGTCATCCTCGGGGTTCTGCGCCCGGAGCTGCTCTGCGAACTCCCGCACATCTATTCGAAGCTCGAGATGCTTCCCGGTGGAGTCTGCGGTACCATTCCCTCGCCCTTCCTTCGGAGTGAGTGGGAAGGCCCGGCACCTCTAGGCGGTGACAATCCTTGCACTCCCGTCATGTCGTTGAACCGCTCTATGTGCACTAATGGATCACTCTTTCCCGAAAACTTCATATCTGGGAAGCGGAAGTCACTTGGGATGGTGACACTCATTATCTCCGTTGAGTGTAGAGATTCATTATCCAGCATTATTCGCCAGCTTGGGCTCTTTCCATTCCCGGAGGTCTTCCACAACTTGTGCCAACTGCGCACCTCTCCCTCCAACTCTTCGCGCGAGAGGTCGGGCATGTGACCTGTAAGTGCTGACGGGACCCCCTTTCCTCCATGTTTGTCTCCTCCCTTACTGCGACATTCGGTGCCCTAGGTCTTTGGGCTTCATCTCCCACATTCTCCCGTACCTGAGCATTCCCCCGGCTAGACTCTAGGACATCATTACATACTTTTCTCTGTCCCTCCCTGAGTTCTTGCAATAGGGAGGTTAGAGTCTCCATCTGTTTTTCCATCCGATCCATTCTCTCCTCAATCTCCCTATTCTGAGCCTCATTGGCCACTTCTCTCAAAGTTCTGGACTCTTCGGACTTACTCCTCTTCTGTTGTTTCCCCTCATTGTTGCGTTGTGTGTCTTCAGTGCATTAGGCAATCAGGCTTTTTTGTGCCGATCCCCACAGACGGTGCCAAAAGATGTTGATGCACTTTTTCCCGCGTGCCTTCAACAGTGCCTCGAACCTTCAAATAGTGTCTTCAACAGTGCCTCGAATCTTCTGCTTGGGACAAGTTCGAGCTTGAGCAAGACTGTCTCCCTCGTCCTGTTCCACTGTCTTCTCCAGAACAAGGATCTCCCAGACCTGTACTCACAGTAAACAGAGTCAGGGGTCGCCGGGCATGTTCCGGCGAAAACCCTACGACGCTCAAGTCAGTAATCGGGTTGTTCTTTTTTGGTATCTCCCTTAGTAAGGGAGACCGGAAAGATTAAAGGGATATTATTTCACCCTCCATTTTTAATAAGTATGGTGTTTTCTTTAGAATCCAGATCAAAGAAAATCAGAATAGGAAGAACCTGGATATCTTTTTGTAACCTTTGTGAATCGAAGTTTCCAACCCCACTTATGGATTAAAATTGCCAAACCCTGTAACGTACTCTTTCGTTTCCTTTTATACTTCATTTTTCTCGCTCTTTCCTTTTTCAGACTGTCTACTCCCGCGTTGGTGGTATCTGGGTCCCCCTGACAGCCGGGATCGGCGTAATATTCCCTGGGGATGCGTGGTTGTCTCCTTTACCCGGTTCACATGGCCAGATCACCATGTCGGGCATGTGCGCCAGGAATGATGACACCGTGGGGGCATGTGCCGGCCATCGGCAATAGTACCACCACCATACCATGTGGGACCCTGGTCTGACATTAAAAGGTGTACCAGGATTCTGAGAAAGAGGGTTGGGCTGCCCTGGGCCGGGTCTGGCATATCCTTCGTCTTATAAACAGACAACCCAGTTGTGCTCGGATGCTTATCGACTGCGAGCAGGAATGGAGTGCTCGGTCCTCGACCTTGACCGGCTCTGACCAGGGTGGACGACCTCGAATATACACGAGCTCGAGGCTCGGGTGGCTCTCGGTTCCTCGACCTCGGCAGCTCGGACTGGGGCGAGATAGCCTCAGCGAGCAAAGGAGTGCTCGGGACTCGGCGGCTCCGGATTCCTCGACCGACCCGGAGAGGCGTTACGGTGAGGTCGTCTTTGCGCAAGTAGTCGGGCCTTACGCTCGAGCTTGGATGCCCTCGGGGTGTTTTATTCGAGCTGCAGGGGCCTCAAAAAGTCCTTGCCCGATATTACCCAAACACTAAACGCCATATTAAACAATCTCAAGTTCGGACGGTAAAATGCACAAAATGGACCTTGGACAAAAATGACAATTCCTTCTACTTACATCAAAAGGTCATTACCCAAGACCTGGTCTTATAAAATAGGGATCCTTGTAGAAATTTGTTTTAAACATGTTCTTACCAGTAAATATTTGCACAATGCAAATTTCAAGACTTGAAGCTAAGCTGCATGCGCTTATCGATACTAAGACTTCTAAAGCACAAAGGCAATGGCTCTACTCTAAACTAAGCAGATTTCTAAATAGTTACCACGATTCGATGTCCTACAATCTAATCACATGTATGAAAAAGTAATTCTTAGTTAATGGTTCTAAGAAATTATATGAAAAGCATAAATGTATTCGACTTTCTATAACATTTCGGAAAAATAAAGGAACAGCATAAAGTTGTTGGCATATATACTTATTTCAAATCAAACTCGATTCACGACCGGGAGGCGGTTATAATCGGCCTCTCCAACGACCCTCCACCTTTACACGGTGTTGTTGCTATCTGAGTCTTGAGAGTCTCTGCGGTTGGTGCATGATCCTCTAGTAAGCGAGTGTTTGTCCCTCGCTGTACATCACCACCATCATCATCATCGATAATCACTCCAACATTAACAACATGCTCACAAATTTAAGTTACAATAAAACAGAAAACAAAAGTAACAAAAAGGAAGTGAATCAAATTAAAGTTCAATTGATCATATTCATAGTTTAGAATTCACAATAGTGAGGAAAAGAGAAATCCAATATTTTTACCTAACTGAATTACATGAAATTTCTAAACATCCAAAACCAAAAAAAATAAAAAATAAAAAAAATAAACTAAAACAAAAAAAAAATTCCAATAAAAAGTTATAGTATTTCCTTAAAATTGAAATGAGAAAATCAAACACATCAGTTTGATAGCTAAAATACTGAAATCAAAACCAATGAATTTCTCCATAATAAATCCTACATGTTGATGCAGTTTTTTCCGCGTGCCTTCAAACAGTATTCTGAACCTTCTGCTCGCGACTATCCACAATACCCAGAATCCTTTGCTCGCGATTAGCTCGAGCTCGAGCATGACTGCCTTCTAATTCCGGTTCCTCCGTATCCACTAAAACAGGAGTTTCCCAGACCTGTACTCACAGAAAACAGGGTCAAGGGTCGCCGGGCGTGTTCCGGCAAAAACCCTCCGACGCTCAAATCGATGATCGGGTTGTTCTTTTCAGTATCCCTCTTAGTTAGAGGCCGGAGAGGTGGAAGGGATATTCTTTTGCCCTCCCTTTTCAAATGATAATGGGAATCCCAAAATCGGAGTAAAGTAAGTCAAGATAGGAAGAACACATGTAAAATTTTGGAACCTTAGTGAATGAATTTTTCAACCCCATAGCATGCCGATCCATTTCCTTTTATACTCCATCTTTCCGCCCTTCTCTCAAGAGCATCTATTCCGCGTCAATGGTGTCTAGGTCCCTCTGACAGCTGGGACTGGAGTTATATTCCCTGGGGATGCGCAGTTGTCTCCTTAACCCGGTTCATACTGCCAGATCACCATGTCGGGCGTGTGCGCAAGAAATGATTTGACATCGTGGGGGCATGTGCCAGCCATCGGCAACAGTACCAGCACCATAACATGTGGGGCCCTGGTCAGACATCTAAAGGTGTGCCAAGATTCTGCGGAAACGGGTAGGACCGTCCTAAATCGGGTCTTATGTTCCATTTGGTCGATGACTAAGATGGCCCAATTGTGCTCAGGGACTTAACCTCTGCTAACAGGAAAGGAGAGCTCGGTTCTCAACCTTGACCAGCTTTGATTGGGACGAACGACATCGAGCAGGCAAAAGAGCTCGGAGCTCGAACGGCTCAGAATCCCCGACCTCGACCAGCTTTGACGTCTGATGAGATCGTCTTCGTGCCAGTGGTCAGGACTTCTGCTCGAGCTAGACTGTCCTCGAGGTATTTTATTCGAGCTGAAAGGACCTCGAGAAGATCTGCTCGATATTACCCAAACACTACACATAAGTAGCAGCTATTCCTCCGGTAATACTTAAAAGAATTTTTTATTTTTTTAATTACCTTTTTACAGAGAAATGCAAAAATAAAATACCTCTTAAGTTGTAGATAAATTTGAGACCGTCGGATGATTCAGATATCGAAAAGTTAAAAACAAAAAATCGAACTCGGTTTGGAATTGAAGGCGGTGCGGGGTGACAGAGCCAGCCTCCCACAAATTGCAGTCTTCATTTCTCTCTCTCTCTCTCTCTCTCTCTCTCTCTCTCTCTCTCTCGCTCTCTCTAACCCTCACTCTCTCTCGAGGGGATGGAGGGGCAACATTTCGGGCAGCGAGTTCGAGGGGTAAAATCCTTCCTTAAGGCTTTGAGTGAAGGATGGAGGGGCAACATTTTGAGCCCCCACAATTTTGAGTGAAGGATGGAGGCGGCAGTTCGAAGGGATGGAGAGGCAACATTTCGAGCCCCACGACTTTGAATGAAGGATGGAGGGTAGCGAGTTCGAGGGTAAAATCCTTCCTTAGGCTTTGAGTGAAGGATGAAGGGCCCCTCAACTTTAAGTGAAGGATGGAGGGCAGCAGTTCGAGGGGGTAAAATCATTCCTCAGAAATCTCGAGGGCAGACTCGTGAAGGTTAGTCTGCTTCCTTGTCCAAGTGTGAGGAGTAGACATCTCTCGAATATTAGTGAGAGTAGACCTGTTTCATATCATGGCTTAAGGGTTGAAAATCGATGGATACCCGTTTTTGATTTTTTTGATTTTGAAATCGGAAGAAGTTATAGAACTCATTGGATCATCTGTCAACCGCTCAATCAACGACTTCTTCGGAATGCTAAAAAAAACGATTACTTTATTTCTTTACTATTATTAACTTGATTTTCTTTTAGTAATATATACCAAACATTGTTTGTTTTTCTTTCATAGATTTGATTCTTTTTAATGGATACCTAGATTCATATTGAAAATAATAAGAAAAAGTAAAATCCTTCCTCAGGCTTTGAGTGAAGGTCAGTCTGTTTCTTTGTGGGTAAAATCCTTCTTCCGGCTTTGAGTGAAGGTCAATATGCTTTTTTTGTCCAAGTGTGAGGAGTAGATATCCCTCGAATATTAGTGAGGGTAGACCACAATTACAACCCTCGAATATTAGTGAGGGCCAAGTGTGAGGAGTAGACATCCCTCGAATATTAGTGAGGGCAGACCACAATTACAACCCTCAAATATTATTAGTGAGGGCAGACCATTATTACAACCCTCGAATATTAGTGAGGGCCAAGTGTGAGAAGTAACCACAATTATAACCCTCGAATATTAGTGAGGGCAGACCACTCAACAGTTTGAGCCCCCACAATGTAATTGTGGTGGTAAAATCCTTACTCAGGCTTTGAGTAAAGGTCAGTCTGCTTCATTGCCCAAGTTTGAGGAGTAGACATCCCTCGAATATTAGTGAGAGCAGTAAAATCCTTCCTCAGGCTTTGAGTAGACATCCCTCGAATATTAGTGAAGGGGGTAAAATCCTTCCTCAGGCTTTGAGTGAAGGTCAGGCTGCTTCCTTACCCAAGTGTAAGGAATAGACATCCTTCGAATATTAGTGAGGGCAGACCACTCAGTAGTTCAAGCCCCCACAATGTAATTGTGAGGGTAAAATCCTTCCTCAAGCTTTGAGTAAAGGTCAGTCTGCTTCCTTACCCAAGTGTGAGGAGTAGACATCCCTCGAATATTAGTGAGGGCAATAAAATCCTTCCTCAGGCTTTGAGTGAAGGTCGATCTGCTTCCTTGACCAAGTGTGAGGAGTAGACATCCCTCGAATATTAGTGAAGGTATAAAATCCGGGCAATGCTTCATATGAATTAATGTAAACTATGCTTTAGCTTTGCTCACGTCAATAGCATAGAAATACATACAACGAGACTCAATTCTTTTACCCATTAACATTTTAGAAGATTTCACAAAACCTCTATCACTTAGTTTTCGACTTTTTGGGAATATATTAGCCGATAAATTAGTAGTTGTTGTTCTTGTTTCTTTAGTACCTTTAGTGGTTCCTATACCCGTCATGTTCCTTGGACTATTTACAAGCGGTATTCAAGCTCTTATTTTTGCAACTTTAGTGCAACTTATATAAGCGAATCTATGGAGGGACATCTTAACTCGTTTTCGAAATAGTCTTTTTCTAGCTTAGAACAAAGGCAATTGTTTGGGTATCTAGGATAGATCTCCTCGAGGCCATTCCGACTCGAATAAAACACCACGAGGTCAATCTAGCTCGAGCAGAAGTCCCGGCCGCTGGTACGAAGACGGCCTCACTGGGCGTCAAAGGCGGTTAAGGTCGAAGAGCTCGGGACCGTCCAGAGCTCAGAGTTCTTTGCTTGCTCGAGGTCATCGGGCCCTTTAAAAGCGGGTCAAGGTCGAGGAGCTCAAAGGCTGGTCGAGACCTGAGCTCACTTTTCTGCTCAATATATTCAAGTCCTCCGAGCACAACTTGGCCACGCCAGTTATAGCATAGAGGAAACGCAAGACCCAGATACGACCGGTCCAGGATAGTCCAACCCATTTTCCCAGAGACTTGGCATAACTTTCGATGCCTGACCAATGCCCCATGCGGTATAGTATCGTTCGCTATCGGATGACCGGCACATGCCCCTACAATGTCATCATTCCTTGCTCACATGCCCGACATTATGATCTAACCATGTGAACCATGTCAACCGGACAGTCGCGCATTCCTAGGGAATATCACGCTAATCTTGGCTGTCAGAGGTGCCCAGACACCACCAACGCTGGAATGAATGGTCTTAGAGAGAAAGGGCGGGAAAATTGAAGAATAAAAGGAAACGAATGAGTAAGTTGTGGGGTTCGAAATTTTATACTGAGTTCTTCTTCTTTTCTTCCTCTTCTCCACTTTGATTTTTCGGAAGATTTATTATTACGAAAGGAGGCGAAAATATCCCTCCCATTCTTCGGTCTCTCTAACTAGAAGAGATACAAAAAGAACAACCCGATTACTGACTTGAGCGTCGGAGGATTTTCGCCGGAACAACACCCGGCGACCCTTGACCCAGCTTTCTGTGAGTACAGGCTCGGGAGACTTCCATTCCGATAAAGACAGAAGAATCGAAATAGGAAAGCAGTTCTACTCGAGCTCGAGTTTGCCGCGAGCAGAAGGTATCGATACTATTTGAGGGCACGCAGAAAAACAGCATCAACAGCAATGTATGCGTAACTCAAGATAATCTACGTAGGAAAAATATATATCCAAACATAAATTTACAAAACAGCATATACGATCAAGAGTCGTAGAAAAAAAATTACGATATTGGGGAATTGGAGGAAAGAGATCTAAAGGATAATTTTTCCTAAAATTTTAATTTGGCCTTATTATATCATCCCCCTCTCCCGCCAATAAATATTCTCTTTATATTGTTTTGTTAATTTTTGTTAGTGAGGACATAAAATCTGGACAGTGCTTCATATGAATTAATGTAAACTAGTCTCAGACATAGTCTGATTTGTAAATATCAGTATAGTCTCATATATATAAATTAGTCCCAGGCATAGTCTATATTAGTGAGGGCATAAAATATGGGCAGTGCTTCATATGAATTAATGTAAATTAGTCCTATATATAGTCTGATTTATAAATATCAGTATAGTCTCATAGTATATGAGTTGTAATCTTGAGCAAATAAAATCTAGGCAGTGCTTCATATGAATTAATGTAAATTAGTTCAGGGCATAATCTAATTTGTAAATATTAGTATAGTCTCATAGTATATGAGTTATAATCTTGAGCAATAGTATCATGTTTGTTGCAATCTTGAGCAATAGTCTTATGTTTAAAAAAAAAATATCATATGCTAGTAATATTATTTAATTCAAAAGTTTATATTTCTAACCAAATAACGGTTTAAAGTTTATTATTTAATCGAACGGCTAAAATTAATTATTGGATAATGTGAGCAGCCACTGGCAACCTTTACAACCGGTTATATTCTCTCTTCACATTTCTTGGCTGCCAAACAATCCCTAAGAAAATGATGAAGCACTCATTGTAGAGAAAGGTGTCGGGAGAAGAGATGATGGCGGTCCCCGCAGGCACAAAGGTTCTTCAATTTCTCCATTTCGTTGGTGCCAGATTTATCTGTACAGCTGTATTCAACAAGTGGCGGTAACTCGAGCGAAAGGCTATGCAGAAGAAACAGCAAGAGAGTGATCTATGTACTGATGATAACTAGGCAACTGCTGTGCAGAAAATCGTCAAATGATCTTTTCATTTGATTTTTGATGGATTTTCAAAAGTTTTGGTAATAAAATTTCTCTTAATTTTTCATTTCAATGGCCTATTGTTTGAGTTATTATTATGCATAATTATTGGAAGAGTTAGGGTTTTAGTATTGGATTCTGGATTTTTTTTTGGCTTTGATATGTTCATTTAGGAATTGTTAACTGGGCGTGAGTTCCAGAATGTAATGTATCCAGTTTATGAATTTGAAAGCAGGGTAAGTTCTCAGGTTAAATGTACTTACATGCATTAAGGTTCGAAGATGTAGGATAGGCCAATTGTTTGATGTCTGCCCTGCTGCACATGTCCTGACATTGATCGTTCATGATGCATTGGAAGCACTCCGTGATATGACTGGGAAGATTCAAGGAGTATTAAATATGTTAAAAAACCACAATTTGTCCCAGAGCATTGAACACTCGAAACATGTAATCAGCTGAGCTTGTGTGTTTGTACGCGTAACTCACGTTTTCAATCCTACCATGACTCAGGGAACCAGCCCGAGCTATAGTTGAATAGCTGCAACGGCCAGAACACTAATTATGTTACATAAAAGCATCAATATATTAATGTCTACGATATTATAAGTTTCTTCCTCTTGACCAAATATGTAACCTGCATGCAGATTCATTTTCTGTGGTTTCCCTGATCAAACTAGAGGTTACTAAGGAACCATGCATAGCACTGAATAGGGAGTTGCCGAATACACCAGCTACGCCTAACATGTGGAATGGGTGCGAGTATATTAATATATGTGACACAATCATACAGTTTTGATACTGATAACATTGCCGCTATATCATTACTCTGTACACAATACACGGTTGTGTTGGGGACTGAAATCTTTACCTTAAATTCTAAATAATATAGAAGAAGATGTTCCAATAAGGTTAGGTTGTGACTTTTAGTTTTAGAATATAAAGCAGCTGCTTTGTATTTTATATGACAAGTAGTTTACTTATGTCGGTTTTATGTTTTGCTTAAAAGCTGCTTTATCTCAGCTTCTTCAACATTTACATAAATTAACTGCTATTGAAGCCTCTTAGTTCACCAGGACGAAAAACTTTATCCCCACAAAAATCAACCAATAATTGACAGCTAAATAAAGGACTCAGAACAAAAGCAAAGAAGAAAAGGTGAGGAGACTTTCGTGTCACCCCAAATTTCATGAGCAATTAAAATAAGTTAATAATTGGACCTGCCTGCCCCCTGCCCTGGCCTTGGTGCATGCTTATTGGCTGTTTCTCAAGAAGGGGCTACACCGCCGTAGCTTGCAGCTGTGGAATCTGCTGCTGTTGTTGCAGCTGTGGAATCTGCTGTTGTTGTTGCAGCTGTGGAATCTGCTGTTGCA
>CM046814.1:21156661-21186402 GCA_025617385.1 Murraya koenigii
CACATAATAGCTGAATGCTAGCTTGCACATAAGCAACACGATCCAAAACTATGTATACCTGGGCATACGCAATTTACATTGTTAAGGCACATCGAAATCATGGCACTAGACTTTAAATCACCCTGTGTTCCAAACCCCAATAAAGATAAAGGGAAAAAGAAATGAAACCAAAAGCATCCTCTTATCTTACTTCAAAAGTTGGAACATGCCCTCGTGCAAGCCTCTTCCAACATACAGTTTCGGCTGCAAGATAATAAAATGTTAGAAAATAGAAGATTTGGCTGAGATATTGCCTTAATTTTGGAGATTTGGCAGAGATATTTTGGGATTTGCTGGCTGTTTATTTGTATGTAAATATAAATAAGGAAAGTAAGACATTAGGCTAGTTGGTGTAATTATTAATTCCTATGTTTATTCTATGTATTCTTCTACAAGTAGGAGACTGTCTAAGTTATTCAAGCAAGAGAGTAAAATACAGGAGAGACTATTTCTCATCTTCTCTTCTAAGTTTATATAAAATATACAAAAGAAATTCAAAAGGCAAGAAAGAGAAATAAGAACAAGAACATCAGTGAAAGGTAACTGCTCTAAAAATTCTTACCTGAGCCCACCACATAAAAAGTGTGACAATATGTGAGTTTGACAGCTCCATAACTCGCCGAACTTGCGGAAGAAAAAATAGTAGAGCAGCCAATATATTGGATATCAAATAAATTGCAACAGCATAATTACATAAAGATTCCTGGCTCTGCCAATTTTCAGTCAATTTGCTGAAGAATTTCACTAGTCCAGTTGGATTCTGCACAGAATTGGCAGAATCACTGCCCACGCAGCGGCGACTGCAAATTTCAGAAGGTACCTTAGTATTTGGTTAAATTTCAAGCTCCTCTAAGCATTGAAGTTGAGGACTATATCCAGCGCAGCTGCAGGAAATGAGTAGGAAAGTATGAATTTCACTAAATTTGTATCAATCTACAACATGCTGTTGGTAACCGGATGTAACTACAGGACTATAACTGTTGCACTGTAACATAATCATGCTTCAAAATTGCTAAAATCAGAGATATCATAGAGCTAAGTTTCATTCTGTGTATGATTACAAGCAGGCAAAAAGAACTAATTAATGAGATGACGAAACAAATTCTAACTTTTAATCGTATATCAACAATACCTTGAAGCAAATTAAGAAAAGCTTGAGTAATGAAAATGGTCAGTACACTTCTGAACACATCCTCATCAAAAAGTGCAGCCAGTGATCCATCAGAAGTCCATGCAACAATTACCATAGTCTAAAAGTCATAAATTCAGAAAAACAATTAAGTTTTACAAAAATGGTAAAATAATTATCAAATTCTGAAACAGCTATGTCACCTGGAAAGCCACTATAAAGAATATCCACATGCGGTCAAAACTTCTATAAAGATGCCAAAATGTACGATCTTCAACAAAATTAGTCTTAGGTTTGCTCTTTCCAGCAGGCACTTGGTTAGGCCTCTGAGAGCAAACATATGAACCTTAAATACTAAAAAACTTAATAACCAATAAAGAAACATAATACCGGTACAAGGAATTCATTGTTTCAATCTAGGTAACAAATATGTCAAACCAATTAAGAGAAAGAACAGCAGAAAAAGTTAATTTGCTATCATTTTGATTCTATATATCTACTATTATAATAATGATGCTCAATTTGATGGTTCCAATTCAAAATCTGAATTAAAATTTCTTAAAAAAAATAAAAAATAAAAAATTTCAAAATCTGAATTGCCTAACCATTGTTACAATTATTTTTTTTCTCGGTGTAAATTATAGTGAGCCAAAACCAGCATCTAAAACTTCAACACACTAGCACTGTTCAGTTTTGAAACTAATGAAAACCAAGTGTGCAAGAGGATTTATGCCATTTAAGAATAATATTGTGACATTTACCCATTAATTTAGTATAAACAAAACCAATATGATCTTCAGAAAATTGTAATCTTTTTTCTTGATAATTGCTTCCTTATTCTCGTCCTTTTTTGTTACAATTTAAAATAATTCTACTGAGAAAGGAAGACAGGTAATGCAGGTTGAAATATTCTTTTATCCAAATATTATTTACCCAACCATTTTGAGTACCTTTCAATCAACTTAATAATTACATAATTTTTTAGTGGGTATCAACAGAACATTGTCAAATACATTTAAGACGTGATTCCTAGTGTGACACTATATCATCTACCAACGATCAAACTTTTCTCTAACTCAGGGAATCAAAAGATAAATAAACCAGCCTTATATTTATGATTCTTGGAAATCATTAACCAACAATACTTCTTCTACAGGAATCACAATCCTCTGATTATAATAGTAAAAGATGACCAATACACTTGCACTTAAAAATATAAAAAAAATAATTAAAAATAGTGCGAGAGAGGAATGAACCTCATGTGCAGGCGATACCACATCTATATGAACAAAAAAATCTGCTTTGAGGTCCATTGGCCACTTTAGACTAAAACATTTTCCAGACCTGAAAACAATTTTGGGGTTATGTGGAGTTTCAAATAATAAATGTCTGATGAAGTATGAATAAGCAGTTACTATTATAAAACTCACCAAAAGTACTCATTTAAATCATCATAGTTTCTCCACCTAGAATGGCTTGCCTTTCCCACCCTTGTTTCTCTTGGCTTCCTTTTTCCACCAAATATAATCAATTTTCATGTATAAAGCCTGCAAGTGTTGAAAAAGACAATATGTGCAATACAGCAAAACAATAATTACCTTGCACAACACCTGGTAGATGGGGGTTATAACAGTCCTCAGAAATGTTTCTTCATCAGGTGCAGCTGTTTAGCTACCATGGTATGTATCTCCAGTGACAGGAAGTAAATTGTGAAACAAAATTCCATAAACCTCTTCCGCCATCTTAGATAATCAGGAAACAAAAAGAGGATTACTTTTAGTCACACAGAAACTGCAAGACATAGGAAAAACACTGACATTGTAGAAAACTAACAACCATGAGCCACGCAGTAAAATTGCCTAATAACTGTTGTTTTGCACATGCAAAAAAATAAATAAATAAATAAATTCTGTGGAATTGAGATCCTACATCACCAGTCCCAATCCTGAATTTGGTTCCAGACCTATAGTGTTTTTAAATAGTTTATTGCTTATTATAATTGAATAAGAATGTTAGATTCGTGAAAACTTGCTTTAGATGTAAGGATCAAAAGGCGGGAGCAATTTAGTATTTTTAATGATCGAGGCAGTTTAATAAATTTACTTATTTACTTATTAGTATAAATAAGAGATGGACGAGTAATTTAGGGTGTGGAGTTTTCTATCAAAGTATTAGAAGTGATAGGAGTCTTGAGAGAGATTGACCTACCTCTCGAACTGTAGGTCAGGATTGTTCTTTATTTTGATTCTATCAATAAAAATTAGCCCTAATTTTATCCTAAGTACTATCAAAGTGATATCTGAGCAAAACATCTGGGACAACGGCAGCGAAGAAGGAGGACGCGCTTGAAGAGAAATTAGAAGCGGAGGTTGGATCGCTCAAAGCTACCATTGATGAGCGATTTAACACCGGTTCAACAACAATTTTCGTCCCTTGAACCTATGCTGCGAAATTAAGCGAACAACACCTCAACCCACCACCGGTGGCGTTGATGGGCCCGCAGCGGTGCGACGAAAGAAGAATCCAGCGATGACGGAACCCGTGGTCGGCGACGATGCGGAGTCGAGGTGGTCGAGCTTGGCGATTCGGCGGTGTTAGGGGCGTCTGCGGTCCGGATAGGCTAGGTTTAGGCACAGGCGAGCGGTTTTGGGTATGGGCAGGTCGGTTTGGGGCGGACAGTCGGGAGGAGGGTTTCCGTGAAAGGGAAGTGGAAATATCCGGAATGCGGTTGGGCAAGGAATTCGACCTGATATGGAGTGGGCAAAGAGAATCTTAGGGTGGGTTCTCGGATTTACTGAGCTGGAGTATATTTGGGTGGTGGAGACCTCCGATGGCACGAAATTACATAAAGCGGACTCAATTTAGAGTGGATTCTAGGGTGAAGAAACTGAAAATGCCTATTTTTAAAGGCGAGGATGCCATAGGTGAGTGTATAAGGTATAACATTATTTTTCCATCAATGGGCTCTCAGATAGGGAAAAATTGATGGCTGCAGCATTATGTTTGGAGGGAAAGGCCCTTGCGTGGTTCTAATGGCGAGAACAACGACAACCATTAAGGTCATAGGGTGAATTTAAGGATCGGTTGTTGGAGAGGTTTCGGGCCACTCAAGAGGGGGATTTATATGAAAATTTTTTTGCTCTGACCCAGGAAGGAACAGTAATGGAATATATGGAGAAATTTGAATTGCTATCCGGGCATCTAGAGGGAATCTCGGAGGCGATCTTGGAAGGAAATTTTATGAAGGACTGAAGCCGGAGATTCGGGCGCTGCTACCTGCTAAGGCAGAAAGGGCTAGGGAGACGATGGAGTTGGCACAGTTGATTGAGGATAAGAACAGTAGAGCGAGTTAGAAGGAGCAATTCAATTGGATTTTCATACCGGAACAGCGTACCACTAGTTAGATAGAAAACCCAAACCCAAACCCTGAGGTTTCAGCTCGAATCCCAAAGTGCACCGTCTGGAGGCCAGAAAACACAAATGACGGGGTCACAAAGGGATTTCCAAAGGGATCAGAATAGTGGGGCACGATTGGGAGTGACATTCAAACGCCTCACTGAGACGGAGATGCAGGACAAAAGGGCGAAGGAGTTGTGTTTTTTATGCAATGAGAAATTTTCACTAGGACATCGATGTAAGGACAAATCACTACAAGTTCCAACTGTATGTAATGAGGAGGATGGCGGGGAGGAAGCCGAGGAAGAAAAGGAGGTAGAGGAAGAAAATCCCCATTTAGATGTACCTGAGGTCTCGCTTAATTCAGTAGTGGGATTTATACCGAACCATACAATGAAGATAAGGGGGAGAATAGGGGAGTAGGATGTGGTAGTGCTAATAGATAGTGGAGTGACCCATAACTTTATTTCTAACAGAGTAGTGGACCGGTTGGGACTCTGTTTGATAGACATTGGTAGTTTTGGGGTGGTCATGAGTACCGGGAAGGTAGAGAAGAGTTGAGGAATATGTAAGGGGTTGATCTTGCTGTTACCGGGCATTCAGGTGATGGAGGATTTCCTCCCTTTGGACTCGGGAAGTACAGATGTAATTTTAGGAATGAGGTGGCTACAATTGTTGTGAGAGATGAAAGTGAATTGGAAGCTATTAACAATAGAGTTTCGAGTAAATGGTCGGGTGGTAGTGCTATAGGGCAACTCAAGTTTATGCAAAACCTTGGTGTCACTTAAAGTCATGGTAAAGGCGATTCAAGATGTAGGTGAGGGATTCTTTGTGGAGTTACATAGCGTAGAAGGGAGAAAGGCAGATGCATCAACAGTTATTTCGGGACTAATTCTGCAGCTATTAGAACAATTCAAAAAGGTTTTCCAGATGCCTACTGGCCTGCCTCCGCGACGGGAACATGAGCATGCGATAGTGTTAAAGGAAGGGACTTCTCCTGTTAGCGTCCGGCAATATCGATATCCCCATATACAAAAAGATGAATTTGAGTCTAGTTAGGGAAATGTTGGAGGCTGGGATAATACAACCGAGCGTGAGTCCGTTTTTGAGCCCAATCTTATTAGTGAAGAAAAAATATGGGAGCTAGATATTTTGTATTGACTATCGAGCCCTTAATAAAGAAACAGTGCTTGATAAGTTTCCTATTCTAGTGATCGATGAGTTGTTGGATGAATTGCATGGGGCGACGAGGTTTACAAAAATAGATTTGAAGTCAGGATATCACCAAATCCGGATGCGACCAGAGGATGTACCTAAAACTGCATTTCGAACGCATGAGGGACATTACGAATTTCTAGTCATGCTATTTGGCCTCACCAATGTACTGGCCACTCTTCAGTCATTAATGAATAAGGTATTACAGTCCTATTTGAGAAAGTTTGTCCTCGTTTTCTTTGATGATATCTTGGTCTACAGTCGCACTTTAGAGGATCCCGTGGGTCATTTAAAGTTAGTGTTAAAGGATTTACAGAAACATCGATTATATGCCAATCAGAAGAAATGTTTTTTTGCTCAAACAAGGGCGGAGTATTTGGGGCATGTGGTATCGGTGAGGGGTTTTAGTAGATCAGTCTAAGATAGTTGCAATGCTGGAATGGCCTCTACCTAAGACACTAAAGGAGTTGAAGGGTTTTTTGGGGCTCATTGGATACTATCGGAAGTTTGTGAAGGGGTATAGCACCATAGCATGGCCTTTGAGGGAACAATTAAAGAAGGAAAATTTTCGATAGGATGAAGCCATGACACGATCCTTTGAGGAACTAAAGAGGGTAGTGACTAGTGTTTCGATGCTAGCATTACCGAATTTTACCTAACCATTTATCGTAGAGACGGATGCCTCGGGGTATGGGTTAGGAGCAGTTCTCAGGCAAAATCAGCACCCGATTGCCTACTTCAGCCAAATGTTAACAGGTAGGGCGCGGCTCAAGTCAATTTATGAGTGGGAACTCATGGCGATTGTGCTAGCTATTCAGAAGTGAAGACTAAACCTCCTGGGGCGACGTTTTATCGTCAGAATGGATCAGCGGAGTCACAAGTTTCTGTTGGAACAACGGATGGTGACTGAGAAATATCAACGCTGGTTGTTGAAGTTACTAGGCTACGATTTTGAGATACATTATCGGCCGGGGTTGGAGAATAATGCGACAGATGCTTTGTCGCGATGGATGGAGGAACCTCTGTTGATAGCTTTATCGATGCCTTTGGTAATAGACTGGGACGCAGTGTCACGAGAGATTGAAGTAGATGAAAGGTTGGCAAGGATTCGGGCTGTGTTATTGTGTGAGGAGACGGGATATCCGGACTATTCCATGTATTGACAGCAACTTCTATATCAGGGACGCCTAATGCTGCCTAGGGCATCGACCCATATATCAAAGTTGCTGTAGGAATTTCATGGGAGTGCTATTGGAGGACACTTTGGTGCTCTAAAAACTTATCGACGTTTGGCAGCAGAGCTATATTGGCCGGGAATGAAGAAAGATGTTGAGGAGATGGTAGCGAGGTGTGATGTGTGTCAGCGCCACAAATATGTGGCAATGGCACCAGAAGGGCTGTTGCAGCCATTGTCGCTACCCGATAAGGTTTGGGAGGAGGTAACTATGGATTTTATTAAGGGATTGCCACGATCGGATGGGTACACGATGATCTTGGTGGTGGTTGATCAACTAAGCAAGTATGCTCATTTCATACTCCTACGACACCCTATCTATCTGCATAGCTGTGCAGTGGCTTTTATCGCGGGAGATTATACGTTTGCATGGAATTCCGAGGTCGATAATAGTGGACCGAGATAAATTTTTTTTGAGCCACTTTTGGAGGGAGTTGTTTCGGATATAGGATACGGTTTTGAAGAGAAGCACTTCTTACCACCCACGGATCGATGGACGGATCGAGGTCGTCAACCGAAATATAGAGACCTACTTGTGGTGTTTCGTGTCAGACACGCCTAAGCAATGGACGAGGTGGTTAGCATTGGTAGAATGTTGGTACAATACTTCTATCACACTACTACGCAGACTCCTCCTTTTCGGATCTTATATGGGCGTAATCCTCCATATTTGGTGTACTACGGACAGAGTTTGGCACCTGTGTCACAGATAGACCAGTATTTAGAGGAGCGGGATCAAATACTAGAAGAGTTGATGAGGCATCTATCTAAGGCACAACATATAATGAAAAAATAGGCCGATGGTTATAGAAAGTATGTACAGTTTGAGGTGGGGGAGCAGGTTTACTTGAAGTTACGATCATATCGACAAAAGTCTCTAGCACGACAGAGAAATGATAAGCTCTCCCCAGGTATTTTGGGCCATATGAAATAGTCGAAAGGATTGGAGAGGTAGCTTACCGATTGCAGTTGCCACCAACATCAGTCATTCACCCGGTGTTTCATGTGTCTCAGTTAAAACAAGATATTGGAGAACATACACCCTCTCCTTTGCTTCCGCCAGTATTGATTGAGGACATGGAGGTAGTGTTGGAACCAACTGCTGTGAAGGGAGTTCGACAAGGGGCAACAGGACAACCGACTGCTAAAGAGGTGTTGATTATATGGAAGGACTTGCCGGACTATGAGGCGACGTGGGAGCCATATGAGTTGATTCAACGACAGTTTCCTGGATTCTACCTTGAGGACAAAGTGTCTTTTTGGGAGGGAAGTAATGTTAGATTCCTGAAAACTTATATTAGACGTAAGTATCAAAGGGCAGGGGCAATTTAGTACTTTTAATGGTAGGGGCAGTTTAGTAAATTTGCTTATTTACTTATTAGTATAAATAAGAAATGAACGAGTAATTTAGTGTGTGGAGTTTTTTATCAAAGTATTAGAAGTAATAGGAGTCTTGGGAGAGATTGACCTACCTCTCGAACTGTAGGTCAGGATTGTTCTTTATTTTGATTCTATAAATAAAAATTAGCCCTAATTTTACCCTAAGTCCTATCAAAGACTGCTTATGTTATCATTGAGTTTTACCAAATCATTCATTATCAATCTTCCTATCGTGTAAAATTTAGTGAGTAATTTGTTCAAGAAAAACAATTAGTTTTGATAAAAAAAAATAAAATAAGAGAAATCAGATTAACTTTTGTATCAGAAACAATATCAGCATATAAATGTGTACGAGAACCAAACCATTAAAAAAATTACTAAAGATGTTCTAACTTCTATACTGCTACACATACCAAACAGTAAGAAAAATTATTTAGACGATTAACAAGTGTTAAAGAAACCGCTTGACCCAAAAGCTTAAGCCCATAGGTAAGGGCCCAATAGTAGTACTTAAGACAAATCTTAACTGTCCCCCTCATGTGAAACATGGACTAAGACCAAAACCCAAAAGTAAGCTAGGAAATTCAAGAAATAAATGATAAAGAGTTTGCAAGTAGGGTGAAGCGAACTTGAGACTTAGGCACTGATACCATATTGTCGAAACCGCTTGATCCAAAAACTTAAGCTCATAGGGCTAACAATACTATTTAAGACAAGTCTTAACAACATGAATTTCAAAAAACAAAGGCTGTAATTCAATGATGACAGGAAGAAGAAAATGAAGAATCATTAAAAAACAACAATTAATTGTTAGGTCTACCCTCTCAAGTCTATGCAACAGATAGGTCTTAAACTGCAGGACACCACGTTCACTTGATGTTAGATCTATCCGATCAACCTTCTCGAATGCATGGAAGAGACCTGGTTAAAAAAAATATACTGAGGTCATAATCAAAGTAATTTCAACCACAGAAGCATGTTGAAAGTACCTTTGTCTTAGACAATTCATGGTTAATATCAAAATTTAGCCAAAGATATCACAAACACACAATTATAAATAAATAAATAAAATAATAAACAAAAGGCTCCTACTAAAATAATGTAGCATGCAAAAAAGAATAAAAAAGAAAACAGATATTCCATTTTAAGCAACATTAATTTGGGGCGAAAAACTTTATAAAACTTTCTTTTTCTAGGAAAAGTAAATTTCTACTCCTTAAGAGCAGTAGTGCCTACTTTCTCATGAAAACGATGTATTTATCACTGGTAAACAGATCATAATGCCAAAGACTGGTGTAAAGCCATTTAGTAGTAAAACTCATTCAGTGCTTTCTTTTCTCTTCTTTTCTTTTTGTTAAATAATAAAGGATAAATTTCAATTCATCCCAAGATAGAATGAAATCTTCAATTTAACCCAAAAGTATGAAAATTTTAATTTACCATCATTTTCGTTCATATAATGAAGGCAAATGGGGGCACATTGATTTTTCTTTTTTGTTAAACCTTCTTAATAATAAATGGGACTAAATTAATGTTTTCACACTTTTGGGGGTAAATTGAAATTGTCATTCTAAGTAAGGGATAAATTAAAGGTAACTTAATAATAGATGAAAAGATGAGAATAAAATTTAGAGCTACAAAGAAAAAGACATTTAAGATAAACCCTTAGATTGATGTGAGATGAGAGTAGGGATGGCAATGGGTAGGCAGGACAGAGCTTAGCCGAGCCCGAGCCGAGTCAGACATTACAACCATGAGCTAGCCCTATAAAGTCCGAATGTTTAAAATTAGGGTCGGGCAGGCCTACCTAATAGAGTCAGGTAGGGCTCGAGCTTATCCGAGCCCGATCAATTTTTTTTAATATTTAAACAATTTCAATTTAAAATATCATAATATATTAATATTTAAAAACTTTAAAATCTTATTAAAATAACATAAATATAAAAATTATTCTAATCAACATGTTTACCATAAATTATATAAATAATTAAATACAAACAAAAATTAGATCTAATTCAAATAAAAACACAATTTAATTCAATAATCCAACTAAAGAGTTCATTAATTTAACAAATAAATAAAAATACATAATTCAATTACTACAATTTAAACAAGAAGTTTTTTAGTGTAAAAATAACAATTCACAATCCAACATGAAGAAAAAAAAATTACTCCAATATTTATGGACATACGTTTATTTTTTTTTTAAAGTTAAGTAGGCTAGGACATAAAGCTCGAGCCTACCAATTTAAAGAGCTGACATGTATAAGCTCAGAAGTCCGAGCCTAAATTCGAGCCTAGCTCTAAAAATAAGAATGCAATTAATCGAGTAAAATCGGTAGGACTTTTTACCATCCCTAGATGAGAGTTCAACAATTTGAAAAGATACAAATTTTTTAAAAAATATATATTAAAAGCAAAAAGTTTAGACTCCTTTTCTTCTATATATTCCACTTTCAACCCTGCTCCATCATCAAGGATTATAGCGTTCGTGTCCAAATAAACAACAAAAGCTTTTTAGATAGACCTCTTATGGAAAGGGCATACTCCTACTCTGACAAAACTATCTCAAACCATACCAGGAAAGACCAAGGTATTACATCTATCCGTAACTAAATTGAATGAAGCACTGTCTGAAATATTTGGGACCAAACATACAATATATCAATCTGGGAACAAAAGCCAAAGCATGAGAGCAAAGAATTAGAGAGTGGTCTATACGATAAACCTTTTTTTTTTTAATTCGGTCAAGAGGTGTTATTGAGTGCCGGAGATAGAACCTGTTGTTTGTCTATGAGAAAATGGAAAATCTGGAACATTTATGGTCTATCAACAAAGGCTGAAGATCATCCTAAGGCAACTATCGGAAAAACATCGGCAAATGGACAGCAAAGATTCCAACACTAGCAACCATGGTATATTGCTTTTGTTGGCTGCCATTAATTTAATAACAAGAGGAGACATTTCTTGTTCATACAAACATCAAAAGATAGTAATGAGTTAAAATCAAGAGAGGAATCCCTCCAAAAAGCACTACATTCATGTGTGCAATTAATGCCTTGAAATTAAGGAGGAGGACTATTACTAGATATCAAAAGCCATCTCATGATTCAGATTCACATTTATCATGAGTGGCACAAAGGTGTTTCAAAAGCCATCTCATGATAAGCGACCCCTGGATTATCCCTCTTGGTTTCATTAAGCGACAAAAAGAATGGGAGCAATAGCAGCCAAACACGAAGGCACGAGCTCACTGTCAATAGCAGAGCGGTCTTCGTTCTGTACATCCACCAACATTTTCTGGGCTCGACTCATCTTCTTCGACTGCCTACGCGGTGGTGGGGCCCCCTTTTCTTGGTCCCACTCCAACTCGCCATAACGGAATCGTTTCTTCGAACCACTTAGTACTACTGCTACAATTATGTGAAGCACCGTTTCACTGTCTTCTTCTTGTTGTTGTTTTGAATTGGTTTTGTGAATAGACAACATTTCTTTCTCTTTGTGGGTATTTGTAGTTGTCGATCGTCTTATCATTATCCCAGAAATTTATTCCGCAACATACCCCAAACGTCGGATATTTATTTAAAACCACTCTCATACTTTAAAATTTCTCAAATATATATTTTTCTAATATACAATTACTAAATTACCCTATTTCAAAACCTAAATTTTCAAATCATTCATAATTCGGTTCGAGTAAACAACGCCCCTAAGTACACAACGCTCAATTTCCATTAACATCGATTCATGCCTAAAAGATTGAATTCAATCGAAACAAAAAAAATACTCACACTGAACCAGCACAATTACCACCACCTGCAGCAGTTGTTGCTCGAGGAAAGCGCCGATCCAATTTTTACTTGGCAAGAAAATCTATCATTCTTGAAGTTCAACAATCATTTGACTTGAGTTCCACTCTTGAAAGGTCTTATTTTTTTCATTTCAATCAAAACTCATTTGTTGTTTTTTTTATTTTTTTGGTTGAGTGTTGATCCTTAATTGATTATCTCTTTCGTCGGTCTCCAGTGAATGGACTATTCGTTGCTGCTGTTCTAAGTAAGGCCAACACCTACGCCGTTTGCCGGTACTGTTGCAGTACCATCAATCCTATGCTTTAAATGGAAATTCACTTTTCCAGGTAAGATATCATTAAGTTTGTTGTTAATTGAATGTTATGTTCTTGGAATTGTGAAGCAAAAAGTATAATTTTTTTTAGAGAATTAATAAATTAGCAAGCATTCTCTTCTTGTTTGTTGCTACCACTCTTCCCATAATAGTAATAAGTTGTTGCACCATAAAGCACTACCAATGTTATAGCTTATGCATGCATTCTAGCATGTATGAGCCTAAGGCTTGGCTTAAGAGGAGTTATGATTTTTGTGTAAGCCAATAAAACCCCAATTAGTGATGCCCATATTGCTCCTTTAAAATTATCATATATATACTCATTATTAACTAACTTTAATCATCACTTAATTAGCAATAATATTACAACTTACTATTACAACTCATTATTACTAGTGAGGTTGTGGTTAGATATCCAGGATTGAAAGACCTCGATTTCTATTCTTGTAAATCTTTCTTGAGAACTTGAATAAAAGAGTTCGAGTGAGAATGGAAAGCAAAGCCAATTAAATTTAGTACTTATAGATATAAGAGATTAATTAAAGTGATGTTAAGATAAGTACTTTCAGACTTTTGGGCCCCTGGATTAGACTAATTATAATCGTTTGAAATTTGATAGTTCTAAATTTTGGCTTGCATGCTTGATGAAAGAAGTGATTTCAAATGAGCTCATTCATCTTTGTTGTAATCCCTTTATTTGATCTAATAAATTTATTAAGTAGACAATTTACTTATGGTAATATGATTTGATTACTTTGTAGGAGGGTATAAAGAGGATAGTTGACTCGTATTCACACTCAAGAGCTGAAAATCAATTAAAGAGAGAAGGGCCATCAAAAGCATCTAGAGTTCTTGGTAGTAAATTAGGTATGAAACTTTTTTCCCCTTCACATCTTCGTCTTTATGATGTTTGGTTGTGATATGGTTTAAAATATTATGTCCTCCTTGTAGAAATTTATACGTGCTATACCCTTAAAACGCCTTATTTAGGTCAATACACCCTGCTATTTCAAAATTACTTGTGTATGCCTTTTCTCATATGCAATTATTCGGAGATTATTGGATATTACAAAAATATTTTTTATGCTAATATATATAGTGAGAATAACAACATGTTATAAGATTTTTAAATATAATTGTTCGGCTCTTTCCTATGAGGAAGTTAGGCTTGTTTTTTATCCACATTTAAAGTCCATTAGTTAAATTTTTCCTTGTAAGTAAATGGACATGATAATGCCTTTTCTTATGAGCTGAAACCTTCAAGGGATTGGATTGTTGAAACTATTTATTTTGCTTGTATTTTTATTTATTTTTATTTATTTTACATGTTTGATGGACATGATAATGAATATTTTACTCGACTGCAGTCACGTAATGAATACTTTACTCAACTGTAGTCGTGTAATGAATATTTAACTGCAGCTGGGGTATTTTCATACATTACTCGACTGCAGTCGTGTAATGAATACTTAACTGCAGTTGGGGTATTTTCATCCATTACTCAACTGCAGTTGTGTAATGATAACTTTACTTGACTGCAGCCGTGTAACGAATACTTAACTGCAGTCGGGGTATTTTCATACATTATCGACTGCAATCATGTAATGAATACTTTACTCGGCTGCAGTCGTGTAAGGGATACATTATACAAATAGTATGACATGTAACATTTTTTAATTAGTTTAGAATATAAATTATTATGGAACACTTTAGATGTATTCGTATTGTGATTCAAATTTTTTTGTGTTTATGCAGATGGAACCGAAATTCAAGGAATCTGATTATTTCAAAGCAAAGATTTCTAGTCGATCCTCACTAGATGCAATTGAGGACATCAATAGAAAACTCTCTGATCAACAAAAAAATATCATTATCACGAACAACTTCCATGGATAGCGAGTTATTACTATTCGAGTGCGAGCTGTCCTTGTCTAATGAATTACTGCATACAAATAAATTGACTCTAGGCATATACTTAGCATTAGTGGGCGGGAAACTCATGTTACAAGGCTGTGGGTTCCCTATTTTTGGATCACTAACTGCTGTCCCATCAAAATCATCCCGGGTACTAACATTCACATATTCCAAATTTAGCTCCCTTATATCATTAGGTTGTGTTTCAGGAACAAATTCGAATACTGGTTGATCTTCAGCAACAATATTACTTAGGCTTAAACTTTCACCTCCAACACATTGCTCGACAGGTTCTTGTGAATAGTCATATTACCCCAAGGTAGGGTCAGCATCAGCAATAGGAGCAACTAAACTCTGTTTTCGCTTGTATGTAATATAAAGATGAATTTTTAACTCAGCTGAACTAATTGTTTCCTACAAAAAATAATCTACATCATCATTAATCATAATTGGAACAGGTGGCATTCGATCGAATGTTTTAAGCTTGAACATCATTTCAATGTCAAATTCAGAAATATCAATGGAGAGAACCCGAGACACTCTTTCTATTAATTGTGAGTATATTGTAGAACGGTACACCATAATTCCTCTTGCTTTTGTACCATTAAATTTATAATGGCCGTTTTGCTCAATTTATTCACCAAAAAACATGATAGGCACGCGTACATGATTTATTTCCTATCAACACACAATTTTACAATAAATAAAAAAATAAAATCAAACAAGACATATAAAAGCGTTGAAACCTTGCTCATTTACATGATAACAGTCAGGTAACTTACTAAAACACACAATTATATCCAATAAACAATTAAGGAACATATTTAGTGAGTATATATATTTTTTTGCACTAATACAAAGCTAGGCTAGACTCTTATAATAACTGCAATATTTTTTACACTTGCAAGATTTCATAAATACACGACTATAGTCGCATAAGTTCATAAATACACGACTATAGTCGTGTAAGTTCAGTAGTGTAACTTATTAAAATACACAACTATAGTCGTGTAAATTCATGCCTACATGAATGTAGCGGTGTAACTTACTGAAATACACGACTGTAGTTGTGTAAATTCAAGTATACACAACTGCAGTCATGTACAACGGGTGCAGAACAAAAATTTTTAACATAAAATAAGATTTCAACCAATGTGTTAGAAAATTCATCATATAGCAGTCATATGATGCAAATGTAACGAAAATATAAGTTATTTTGTTGTTTATCACAACCTAATCAAAACCCTAAAAATAATATAATATCCATAAAATGCATAAATAACATAAAATAAATGTAAAGTTTAAATTACCTTATGAATTAAATGAATAATACACCTAGTTGCAAAGTAAAATCTCAATACATTGCCTATTCATAAGTGATTTTAAGAGGACGAAGTGATTTTTTGTTGTGTTGAGTGAAATGGTGTTAATGAAATGGAAGTGAGTTTTGTGTGTTTTATATTTTCATTTAAGGATAGTTTAGTCAATACAACACATAAAATGGCATACCTACCTAATTTTTTAGTATGAGATATATCTATATAAATACCTTATTTTTTAGGCATATTTAATTAAAAACCCCTAATTATCCCTTTAGCCTCATAACATTTACTTATACTCGTCATTTTGTTCAATCCATATACGGTTTAGGGTTTAAATGCACACGTACAAAAGTCATACCTATTGACACACCACCTACATGATCTACACGACTTACACGACCTACATGACTATGTTACTTACACGACTTACATAACTACATGATCTACATGACCGATTCCATGACGTACAAGACACATGACCCAAAAAATTTTATCCATAAACACATGTTTTGGTTCTTCAATGAGATATCTTACTAAAAAATAATTAAACAACCTACATTGCATACATTCTGACATATAAAAAATGAAAAATATTAAAAATAGAACATTATAATATGAGAAAAATATCTAAAGTTTTCTAGAAAATGTAAAACTTAAAACCCAACAACATTAACATACCTTATTTGACTATTTAATGAACAATGCACCTCCTTTCAATTAAAAAAAGCATAGGTCTTAAATATGTGAATACATAATTGCATTTGTATAAGAGGTCAGAAGAGATTTTAAGAGTTTGAGAGATTTTGAACATGTAAATTCAGTAGAGTGTAGAAGAGAGTGAGAAGGAGTGGCTTTGATGCATTTAGCAAGGGTGTTTTAGTCTTTACACACACATTTTAGGGTATCCATGTAAATGAAAAAGTTGTGGGGTATTTAAATAATTTTTTGAACTATTTTAGGATATTTAATTAAAAATCCCCTTTTTTTACTTCAAGCAAACTTCAATTCAACAACAAACGTCAATTTACCTAAAAATAATACTAAAACTAGAATTTACTTTATAAATGCCGTTATTTATGTTTATAGTATTTGTGAAATTGTGAAGTCAAAGACCTAATTTGATTCTAGTTATAAATCTTGACCCCTTAACCAAGTTTTATTTTTATTAGACTCATGATCACATTAAAAAAACTAAAATACTCATATTTACATTATAGTGTAGTACAATACAAGATAATTTTATACAATACATAATATTATAGTACAGTACAAAATATTATCAAGTAATACATGATAGTATCATGCAATACATGATAATATAGTGTATGATGAGTTAGAGTTTTTAGAATTGAGAGTGAATGAGACTAGAAAATTTGTAAAAAAAAAATTCTTTTTATATCTTCTTATAACAAAAATGGTATTATGAATATTTAACTGATTTTAGATTACAAATTTTACTATAGGATCCAAACCTTATGACTAGACCCCTCCAGGAGTCCTCCTAAAACGAATTTATTGTATATTTTCATAGCAGTCAATTGATAAAAAGTCAAAAATCTATATTTGTATGATAACACCCTATTTTAAAATACATTCACTCAATACCACTTTTGCCCCTAGAATAACAATAAAGGAGTTTTTAATTAAACATTCCCAAAAATAAGGTATTCATATAGATATACTCCATAGTTTATAATTATGTAGATATGTCATTTTGGTGTGTGTATTGACTAAAATGTCCCTAGAGAAAAATATATAACACATAAAAGAAATTACCATCCAACACACCCACAACATTTCACTCCATACTCAAAATCACTAAATAACAGCCAATGTATTGATATTTTAGTTTGCAACTAAGTGCATTATTCATCCAATGAACGAGGTATTTTAAACTTTGCATTTATTTTGTGTTATTTAAGCATTTTCTAGACATTATATTATTTTTAGGATTTTGTTTAATTTTTGATAAATAAAAAAATAACTCACAATTTCATTACATATGCATCATCTCACTACTATGTAATGGATTTTCTAACTACATTTTTGAAATATGATTTTATTCTCAAAATTATAATCTACTGCCATGACTATCCTATCGATTGCAAAATATATATTTTTGGAAAAGAAATATGTCCTCTGACTATTACTAGATTGTAGTCATGGATTTTAGTAATTTACACGACTGCTATCATATGTATTAATTTAAGTAACTGCAGTTGTGCAAGTGTTTAAAATGTTCTAGCTGTTACAAGACCATAGTGTTGTATTAGTGCAAAAAATATATTTTTTTAGAAGAAATATGTCCTTTACCTATTTACTAGACTGTAGTTGTATATTTTTGTAAGTTACGTATATATGAACTTACATAACTACAATTGCGAAAGCGTGTAAGATGTTTCAACTGTTATAAGACCCTAGTGTTCTAGTAATGCAAAAAAACATATTTTTTAGAGAAGAAATATGCCCTCTAACTATTTACTGCACTGTAATCATGTATTTTTTAAAGTTACACGACTTTTATTGTGTTTTATATGAATGCAGTTGTGCAAATGTGAAAAATGTTATAACTGTTTTGATATCCTAGTATTTTATGAGTGCAAAAAATATTTTTTTTCATTAAATATGCCATCTGACTATTTACTATACTATAGTCATGTATTTTAGCAAGTTACACGATTATTATCATGTAAATAGGTAGATTACTTGTTTAATTTTATTTTTGTATTTGTTGTATAATTATATGTTGTATTATTATAAGAAATGACTTTGGTATTTGAGCCTATTATATTTCATAGTGAGCGCATTGAGTAAAAAGACTATTATATATTTAATAGTACGATAGCAAAAAGAATTGATAACTCTATGAAATGAAAGTTATCATAGTATTTTTAAACTCAAACTAATATTACTTAAAGAGTAAATGATATATTTTATTGTATTTTAAGTTATATTTTACACGAGTAGTTGTTTAAGGTTATAAAACCAAGTATTGTCTTAATTTACTCACTAAAACAGACCTGTTTTAAGCTCCTTCTTAGCTTGTACCCACTAAATGGGTAATCAGTCAAAATAAGAAATTACAATAAATAAAATTAAGACAAAATGCTATAACAAATCTAGAGTAACTAATATATAACAGTCAAATAACCATTAAGTTTGTCCATTACTCAACCACAATAAAGGTTAGTTTATGATTTTAAAAAAAAAAAGTAACCAAAATAGTTTTAGCCATCAAATACATTCCCATAAAGAAATAAAAAAGAGATAACAAGATGTGGAAATGAGTTATGCTTAGTCTATGCAGTTTTTCCTTCTTTTTCTCCTTGAATCTTCTATTGTAGCCCTCAAATCTTTCTCTTATTTTCTGTTTTCTTGTTATATTTTTCTGTTATCTTTTTTCTAATGACGACTCTCTTTTTTTCTTTTCATGCATGCTCTTTTTATAACTTGAATGGTAACCAAAAGCATGTGGCTGCGTATCTCCCATTTTTGGAAACTTTAGATCGCTATCTTTTAGTTAAAACGAGCAAAATCCAGTTTGTTGTTGCTACATAATTGTTGCAGCAACAGCAACCGCATCTTCATTGTTCCAAACTTGTTTTTTAATTCCTCTAAAACTAAGTTCTTTTGTCATCTTTGCAAGTTTGTTGCAACGACATTCCATCCATAAAGCTTGAGCTTTTTTATCACCTAAAATCACACATAATCACAAATGATTTAAAACATGATTAATTTTATTAAGAATAAACTTAAACAACTGTTTATACAAAGTATAACTAAAAATTACAATAAAATACATTATTTACTCTCTAAGTAATATTAGGTTGAGTTTAAAAAATTTCATGATAACTCTCATTTCATAAAGTTAAAGAGTTATCACACTTAGTTGCTGAATAACTGGGGCTGTGTATGCATTTCATATATAGACTTAAGTAAAAAGGAGGCAAAAGTTATGAGCATTGTTGTAGAAACCTATAAAAAAGAAAAGTCGCTTGTCTAAGAAACTGAATAGTCATGTCTGTTAATGAGCCCCATGTTCAGCTTTGAGAGAAAAGTATCTAAAGATAAGATAATGTTGTAGCATCATGGATGTCATTGCTATAGCAACTTTGATTTGTGCATTGGTAAAGTAATTGGGTGTCATCAATACCCCCGATAGACACTCATATGAAAAATTGATGTTACACTAAAGGGTTCATGGAATGAAAAAAAATTTATGGTTGACATACGAATAATAATTGTAATAGCATAGCTTGTAACTTATTTTGACTCATGGTTTCCCATGAATGAAAATATTTTTATTGTTTTATCTTTAAGATATATCTTATGTTTGAGTAATGTTGTGGCAACTCTAAACCTTAATCAAAGTGAAACACACTCACTTTCAACAAAATAGAACACCCAAGTCTAGAACTGGAGCTATTGTTGGTTATTTTGCATGACTGAAAAAGAGATTTGAAGGTTGATGAATCAAAGCAATCTAGATGACAGAGCTTATTTATTACATGATTATATGTTTGAAGTAATGACAAGTAATGGTTTAAGTTTGGAGACGTAATAACTCTATGAAATAAGAGTTATCATGGCATTTTTAAATTCAAACCAATATTACTTAGAGAATAAATGATGTGTTTTATTGCATTTTTAGTTATATTTAGAATGAGTAATTATTTATGTTTATTTTTAATAAATTAATCTTATTTTAGATCATTTGGTGCTCTAATTATGTACGATTTTATGTGATAAAAAAAACTTAAACTTTATGGATGGAATGGTGCTGCAACATACTTGCAGAGATGACAAAAAAATTTAATTACAAATGGAATAAATCAAGTTTGGAATAGTGAAGATGTTGTAGACATTACTGAAACAATCCTATAGCAATGAAATATTGGATTTGGTGCGTTGTAACCGAAAGATTACAATATGAAGTTTTTAAAAAATGGGAGATACGTGGCCACACGCTTCTAGTTATCCTAATTTCAAGTTATAAAAGTAGTTAGAATGAAAAGAAAAGAGAGGAGTCGTCATTAAAAGAATAATAACATAGAATAAGAGAGATTTGAGGGCTGCAACAAAGGATTTAAAGAGAAAAATGAGAAATCGAAAGGATTAAGCATAACTCATCTTGTTTTTTTGTTTTTATTTCTTTATGGGAATGTATTTGATGGCTAAAATTATTTTTATTATCGTTTCTATTTCCATCATGAACTAAACTTTTATGTAGTTGGGATTAAACAAGCTTAATGGTTAACTGACTGATATATGTTTGTTGCTTAGAATCTACTAACCATTTTTTTTTATTTTACTTATTGTAATTCTGTATTTCGGCTAAGAGCCTTAAAAAGATCTAACTTAGTGGATTAAATCAAGACAATATATGATTTTAGGTTGGGTTTTCTAAGTTGAGTTTATCTCGATTTGAATAGATTCATAATTTATCTAAAATTAATGATAAACTAGACACAATGATTCATCTTGTAGGGTAAATAGAATCTAGAACATACAATGCGAAATTTAGATGTTGGTTTAACAACTGGTCATTGTAAGACTGCATAATAGCATAAGATATCCAACATGTGACAGCCGAAGATGCATTATCATTATGCCCAGTGTTGTAGTCGATGCTATAGCAATTCTACCTTAATTAATAAATAGTCAATAATCGTTAAGTGAATTTAAGTACCCAACTACCTATTTATTATTGAGTATCCTTTTGTATTTGATCTTAATTTTTTTTCTTTATTGCATTTTGTTATTATTTAACTAGTTTTATTAGATCTTTCAGTTAATTATTTATTTTATTTTACTTTTTTACACTGATAAAATTACTGTAGTAAGTCTGATAACATCAATCCCTGTAGAGACGATATGGATACTTATCATTATATTACTTGTTATGTCCACTTGCACATTGATACCTATAATGATACATACGCACGAACATGAACAGGAATCATGGTGCCACGTTATACAATATAAGCATAATTGATAGAAAGAGGATCTTGAGTTATTTCCTTCGATATTTTTAAATTTGACATTGAAATGAAGTTTAAGCTTAAAACATTCAATCAAATGCAGCCTATTCTAATTATGAAAGATGATGAGGTAAATTATTTCTAAAGGAAATAATTAATGGAGCTGAGTAAAGATCCTTCTTTATATTATTTACAAGTAAAAATAGAATTTAACATCTATTGCTGATGTTGACCCTTGCTTCGGGCCATATGCCTATCCACAAGAATATGTAGAATCATATGTTGGTGGTGAAGGCTTAAGCTCGAACAATACTTGTATTTTTTTAATATATAATTGTCTTAATTTCTTTAATATTTGTAATAATAAATTGACAAGTTTGTACTTTTTTTTATTTTGCAGTTAGATAAACTGGACTGTTTGGCTTATGTTGTTTTCAAAAGGTGGCGCCCAAGGGTTTATAATACATGGGCTGAATTTTTGGAGCAAATTAATAGATATACAGAACTAGATTACAAAGTGTTCACGATGAGCAAAAACCCATATCAGCTTGGGCATTTTGTCCTCTGTATTTAGTAGTAAATTGTGTCATTTTAAAACTTGATTCTGACATTTATTAAACCTATATTGTTTGTTGTAAAGAAGTTTTTGTTGTATGATGTGTTAAGCTTATGTTTATTGTATTATTATTTTTATGAGTATTTTAGGTTATTTATGTTATCTATCTACTTACTCGGCTAAAGTCATGTATGTATGAAGTTACTCGACTATAACAGTGTATATATAAAGTTATTCTACTATAGTTGTGCATTTATGAAGTTATTAAACTATAGTCATGTATTTATAAAGCTGACTACAATCATGTACATATCAATTTACATAACTATAGTCATATATTTATAAAGATACTCGACTATAACCATGTATTCAAAAATCAAATTTCAATTTGAGGGCATTTTATACATTACTTATCTCAAAATACATATTATGATAATTTTGAAATATGAGGGTATAACTAGATTAATACCCATGTTTTAAAGCATAACCAAGGTAAATTCTTGAACAATAAAAAATTTCTTCATTCTTGATATTTTCCTACACCTATCATATTTTTAAAGATAACAAAAACAAATGCATCTTTGCAAAGAGTTCTGACTAAGCTAAGCTTTAAAAAACTTAATTAATTTGATTACTTGGTCATAATAATGCATGAAGAAGAACACTGGCGGTGCCATATTAGACTGATTTTCAAAAGTTACAAATTATCTCATTTTTTATTTTATTTACCATAAAAGCCCTTGTTAAAACTTAAAAGTTACTAAAATATTAGGCATTTGTTTTTACATCTCCAACTCACAAAGAAATATTATTATTTTGAAATAAAAGAACGGAAACTATTCATCTTCATGAGTTTTATCCAATTGATTTTTCTTCAATGAATCTTATGGCACTTGAAATTTAATTTGATGTTAATATTATGAATGTGGGATCTGATAACAAATTTTTAGGATTGAAAGGGATTGGTGAACTAGTAAGAAAAATAGTTGATACTGAAATTAATAAATTATATTAATTACTTTATTTATTAGTGACATTAGTATTAATTTTACCTGTTGCCACAACTATAGTAGAAATAGCATTTTCAGCTATTAATTTTATGAAAAATCGTCAATGAATTCAAATAGAGAAACTAATTATATACATAAAAATATATATATTTTACAGTTTTGATGATGAGGTTATTCTTTAATATTTTCAATATGTAAAAACACATAGACAATTGTAAATGTATTGAATTGAATATAATAATAAATTTTTATTTTATTTTTTCACTATTTTTAAATTATATAATTACTTAAAATATATATATATATAATTCCTTTTGAGAGGTTAAAAAATAATTTTGAAAAGCTAAAAGATAATTTTGATGTTCGGTAAATTTTTTAAAAAATTACCTTTGAAAAAAATCATCTTATCTTTCAACAGATTTTGAAAAGCAGAAAATGAGTAGCTTTTTAAAATTTAATTTTGATAATCAATTTATATTTAACATAATTTTTTATATATCCTCACATATATTATAATCTAAAATTATCTTTATTCAATTAGGAAATAAAATTATTAAATTTAAAATTATTGTTATTATTACCAATCATATTAAGATAACAAAATAAAATTAATAAAATAAAAATTTTATTTTAGTGATCAATTACTATATTTACACAATAAAAGATATTATATATACATATTTATAAATGTGTAAATAAATTACATTTAATATTATACCTATTTTAGTTATTTATAGTCTTACAGTAGTTCAACGAAAAATACATATAACTACTTTTAAAATTCACATCACTTTAAAAATAAATTTTACCAAATGATTATGTTGTTATCTTCTCAATTTATTATTTTATAGCACAACAAACAAAAATCATTTTAAAACTTACCACAAATTGGCTTGATTGTGTATCTAAACAGGCTCAATTTGTGAATATATATCATATTAAAAAATGATTAATATTATCTAGGTTATATATTTTTTGAAAATATTAAAAAGCTATAGGCAAATAGGTGACAAATTGTTAACTTTAACAAAATTAGTTGTTTTTTTTGGCAAATTGATGTTTTTGCCTTTGTAATTTTATTTAAATATTAGTGCTAATGTCATACAAGTGACAATTATTTGAAAATACTTCTATAGATAACAAACTATTAATTTTTATAGTTAACTCTAAAAAAATTGGTCACTTAATTAGAAAATGATATTCTATCCGTACTTATTAATTTTTAATTTTTTTTATAAAAAATATAAATTAAATCTAAATCTAAGCTTTTTTTAGATTAAATTAAAATAATATTTAAAATAATTATTATTGAATCAAACTAATCTTTTATGGTATAAGAAGAAATAAAACTCTCACACAGCAAGAAACATGATATAAATCTAGGGTCCAGCTGGCATACAACCGTGATTTGGTATCTCACCTTTCGTCTTTTTGTGATCCAATTGTTAGATTCAGCCAAGGAGTTGCAAAAGCCAGTCCAACGGCAAGGGTGTAATTACTTGGTTATTAATTTTTCAGTCCCTCTTGTTTCCTAAAAATATAAGAAAAAGTTAGATTTCAAAATTGTGACATATAACTATGTAAGTCAAGGGTAATTTTAGTAAATTAACATATTTAATATTAAAAATATGGATGGATTATTTTAACTTACTAAAATACTTTGCATACCCATTTATTTAAAATACCAATTACAAAAAAATCTATTTTTGTATAATTTTTTTATAATTAAAATACCCATTTAATGTTTTACCATTTAACTCAATATTACTTATAGAGATAAATAATTACTTTAATTAAATAAATCAAACTTAAATTTTATTTCTATACACTTGCTCAGCATCAAATAACCTTATTTTCTCAACATCAAATAATCTTATTACTCATATCTCTTTCATACTTTTTTTAAAAGATTTTTCTTTTCTAAATCACATAAAATTACTAAGACCTTAATTTGCTTAATCCTCCACAAAATTAAGGTAGTATATTACTAGCTAATAATTTTAATAGAATATATTGATACGACTCAAAAATTTTTTATAACTCTTAAGTATAAGAGTGTCGTATTTTAACTCTTAAGTACAATTCTTCTATATGTTGGCAAAAGTACACTAAAAACATGTTTAGTATGCCAAATAAGATATCATATGATAAATGGTATGTTTAGAATTAAGGTGTTGTACCTTTAAGCTACAACTGTTATAGGAAAAAAGCTGTAATTATAAAATAAAAGTTAATAATATGTAATAAATATAATTTTTAAATAATAATTTTAACAAAATTATTAAAAACATAATAGATTTTATATCATACAAGTGAAAAATTATATTAACATAGCTAATATAGTTTAAAAGTTACATCTGTCTAACCTCAATACCAAACATACCCGAAATGTGATGGGATATGATTATTTTAATACTATCTCATATTTAGTGATTGATCAAGATTAGATTACAATATCGGTGTAACATATAATTAGACAAGGTTTTATATAAATTTTGACAATATTAAAATGAAAAATAAATAAATACTTGGATAGTAATTTAAATTTCATTAGAGAATTTATAAATAATATTTTCAAAAAAATAAATTTATGTATACAAATTTAAAATTATATAAAATGACTTATACGTTATAACCAATATGGAGCAGAGATAATATTTAAGATAATATTATCTCAATTATTTATTAAATGTGAAAAAATAAATTGTATAATATTTATTTTATTACTTTATTTATAATTGTAAATAATGAATAATAATTTGAATTAATGGATTATGGGAGAATTAGCTTTCAAAAAAATTAAAATTAGCTAATTTTAAGGGCTTCAAACGTATTATTCTTAGTTTACTTATTCATGCCAAATATATGATTAAATTGTAAAATAAGCCTATTCAACCATCTTTAACAGCATTTAGTATGCCCTAATTGTTTAGATCTTGTTTTAGAAAACAGGATACAATTCCTTTTTTGTTATAGTGGAAAAAGAAAAAAACGTGAACACAATAAATTTCTTTTAAGAGAATGCAAGCATTATTTTTCTAAGGTTTTGAGTTTAAAAAATTAATCTAATTTATGTGATAAGAAGACTATTTTTTTTTATATTTTTGAAGAATTATATATTTGATAATTAATAAATTAAAATTTAAAGTATGACAGAATGATTCAAAGGAAGATAGAGAAAGAATGATTTTTTAGAATTTTAAAATTATTATATTTTATTAGGGGCTTATTATGTAAAATTATTGAAATTTCTTGTGTTATTATTACATAAAACAATAAGGACTGTTAAAAAAATGCTAAATAAACTTTTAGAATTTTAATTAGGGTTCATGTGTAAAATTTTTAAAATTTATAATTTTTATTATTTATAAAACACTATAGGGACTGGTTAAGAAAATACTAAAATTAGGTGTTTGGTACAATAGTCAATGGGGCCAAGATAGTTTTGTCCATAAATCCAATATCTTTTTTATTCATTAACATTAATTTTATAAATATTAGACTTAAATATTCCAAAATCTAATATGATAGCTTATTAAACATTTGTTCTTTTAAAGTTTTATTTATAGCAATTAATTTATCTACCCAATTCAATAGCAACAAAGGTATTTAATACTTTTTTAAACAAAGTTCTATCATTATTTTTTTTTCATGTAGTCTATCAATTACAATATTTTTGTATCGTTAGAATTAATAACAGAATTTAATGGTTTGTCACTTGTAAGAGTATTTTTGAAACAATTATCATCTATGTGATAAATATCAAAACATGTGTCACCCAAGTGATATTAATTCTTTGTTCTTTATTATTTATATTAATTATTATATTTTATCCTTGCATTGTTATGATCAACGATAAAAATTAATGATTTATCACATATCTATTTATTTTAAAAAATTCTATCAACTTCGATATTTGTCGAAAATTATATCACTTAGATGATATTCACCTTAAAAATTTATATTTTTACCCATAAATTTATGTTTTAGAAGGGAAACTTAGAAAGATTTATCCCAATAGTGCCCTCCATATTTGGTAAGATTTCATTTTTCTTGTTTTCCTCTCGGCTCTCGCTACCATGATTGGTCACTCTCAATGGATGTTCGGATGACCAGTTATAAATACTTGTAGTGTGTATATATGTGTGTGTATATATATATATATATATATATGTCGCAAGATTTCTTTTTTAATTTTTAGTATGGAATTTTTTTATAACATATGTCTGTATTTTAAAATGTTTAAAACTTTACTTAAAAGGGTCTGCACTTAAGAATAATTATCTAAGGAGAAAAAGAAATTTAGAAGGAGAATAATTCCATTAACTTTTTAACATTTGTACATAATATGATATGATTAACCGACATCCACTCACCCATCAATCTCCACCAACAATGACAAATCATAAAATACTTTCGAAAATGATATTTACACGGGTCAAACGCCGGGTTAAACCCGACTTCAAAACGCACCGTTTTACTTAATCCAAAAACGCACCGTTTGTACCATTTTTATCTCTTTCTTTCATCGATCAATCAAGCCACTGAAATCGCCCACAACTCAGCCATCACGCTCATCCACAACTCAGCCAGCACGCCACAACCAACCTGAGATAATGCTTCGATCTTTGGCTGATTTAGATTTTGGCAGCTTTAGGTTTTGGTAAAATGGGGACGAAGTTGAAATTATTGTTCATTTGTCTTTAGTCTCCGTTGTCAACTTAATTTTCCTATTATAGTAGTTAAAATGCCGAGAGATGGGGATTTAAAGATTTTGGGTATGAATAGAGTTGGCATTGTTTGTTCTCAGGTTGCAAGCTGGGTTATATTGGCTTGATAAGCTGGTTTTGTTTGAGTTGGTGGTACTCTACAATTTGGTTTATCTGCAATTTGTTTGCTATTCTTTTTAGATCAGATAGAATTAACCAATTATCACAAATACATTCTCTTTTGTTGTGATTTGCTGGGATTTTGTGATGATGAACCAGTGCCCAAAAGGAAGATGAGTTTGGGAAGAAAAGCTCAAAAGGAAGATGAGCTTGGGGAGAAAAGAGAAAAACGAGATGCAAAAAGAAAGAAGATGAGCAGGAGTTAATTTTCAATTTGAAAAATGGGAAAAATTATTCCACAAAACGGCGTCGTTTTTAAAATTATCGGGTTTAACCCGGGATTTGACCCGGGGTAAGTTTCAGCACTCAAAATACTCTTAGGAAACAAATAAACTCCCTGCAGATTCACTTTCCAGGAACAAAGTTTGTGGCATATGCCCAAGCATTGTCGTTAATAGGGTCAGCAAGATGATCAGCCAAGTTCTCCAATGGCCCTTTCCCAGTCACAATAGCCTGAACAAAGAACCCAAACATAGAGAACATAGCCAATCTTCCATTCTTGATTTCCTTCACCTTAAGTTCAGCAAAAGCTTCAGGATCATCAGCCAAGCCAAGAGGATCAAAGCTGCCACCTGGATAAAGAGGGTCTGTTACTTCACCCAATGGCCCGCCAGCAACCCTGTAACCCTCAATAGCTCCCATCAGAATTACCTGAGTTGCCCATATGGCTAAAATACTCCGTACATGGATCAAACTAGGGTTTCCCAAATAATCTAACCCTCCTTCACTGAAAATCTGGGCACCGGATTTGAACCAAATAGCTTCACCAAATTTGACTCCATTGCGAGACAGGAGCTCTGGGAATACACAGCCGAGGGCTCCAAGCATTGCCCACCTGGCGTGGATAACTTCAAGCTCACGGTTCTTGCCAAAGGTCTCTGGGTCTGCTGACAGGCCAGCAGTGTCCCAGCCGTAGTCTTCGGGGAATTCTCCGATAAAGTAAGACGGTGATTCTCCTGAAAATGGACCCAAGTACTTGACACGGTCAGGGCATTACCATTGGGTGCCGGATGAAACTGGCTTTAGTTTCCCAGCGGTTTTTCTCATGGTTATACGGCCCTCGCCGTGGATTTCGGAGGCGGCCGGAGGGAGCTTGAGTGCTTTGCTTGCTAGAGAAGGGAATGACAGAATCATTGTTGAAGCAGCCATGGTGTGAAAATGTGGGTGAGTGAGCTGCTTTTGATGAGAAGACAATTGAGTTTTGGTTTTTATTTAGATAATTGCTAAGTTACTTTAAGCGTAATTTATTCTCTCATATAATAATGTAAATTCTCTCATATATAATAATGTAAAGGGTTTTCTTAAATTATATTTTATGTGATTTATATTCATTAAATACATAGTTTAAGTTTAAATTAATTTTAAATGAATAGTTTAAGTTTAAATTAATTTTATTAATTTATTTTTTTATTATTATTTTTTATATTTTTTTAATAAGTATAAATTACATAAAATATAATTTAAAAATTATTTAATGTAAAATGTGATAACATAATATAAAATTTATTTATTTTTTACGAGGAGAGTAACTTAACACGATAGTGGCAGCTT
>CM046814.1:21186502-21209495 GCA_025617385.1 Murraya koenigii
GATTTATCACATAAACCCCTCTTGTTTTAATTATTTACATAAATAAATAAAATAAAATGCATATGTTACACTTTCTATGCAAATCTCGATGTAGGCTCAATCCAACCAAGGAATCAGATGTGGCATCCAAATTCTACAAGAAGTTCTTTCAAAGTGAAGATCACAAAACCATAGAGAAGCTAAACAATATTAGTCGGCTGCCAAAGGAGGGGCTAGTACATTATATAAGTCGATCTAGAAACCTAGTGCTTCGGATCATTGTAAAACTAATACTGAGAAGGAGCTTCTCTTTCTGTGTCCAAAACAACATGTTGAACAATTAAAGGTCTTTTATTAAGAAGAATTACATCTCAACTATTAGAAAAGGTTGGGAGAGCTGCTTTGTTAGTGAAGGTGATTTCTACATTGATGTAAAGACTAACGGAGAATTGCTACTAGTCATATAACTGCAGAGGGCACAAAAAGCAAGCAAAAAAACCTCCAACCTTGCCATATACAGAAGAAGCATTCCATGTAATTGTTGACTGTTCGATTAATGATGGTTTACTTAAGCCATATCAACCATATATAAGCCATTGACTGAACGAGAGTGACAAGAATCGAAGCTTTATTATCTACATCAAAATTTCTCCCATCCTACAACAAGCTGCCTTATCATTATTAAGATAGCCTAAGAAAATTTAGCTGATAGATCACTGTAGTTGCATGGAGCAAGACATGTTGTGGTTGTAGATCCACTACTACACCACAATAAACGGCAGATATGACGTTCATAACCAATTTTACCTCAGGAAGTAACGATCAATCCTAAGATGTGATGCTTGAGGATATAACCCGCGAATAGGAAGAAGATCTTTCAGAAAAGCAAATTCAAGTAATATTGCCTAACAATGAGCGCACCTAACAATGAGCGCTTAATGTCATATTTATTAGAGTTAGGTTTATGAGGAGTGGAAATACCCCTTAATAAATTAATTGGAATTAAAAATGGAATATTAAGCCTATGGTGAAATATTGAGTGTGAATCCTAAAACCCAAACACTTTATTGTATTAATCAATTCCTAATTTATTCCTACTATTTTAATTTTAATCTTAGGATAAAATAAATTAGGAAATTTCACAAAAAGCTTATTAAATAACAAAGAATAATAATAACTCTACATAATTAAAAGTCCACCTCCTCGTGGGATCGACACTCATCACCATTAATATATATTTCAATAGATTTGTGTGTTTGTGAGTTCAATAAAATTTACACAACAACATGTTATGTTTGATAAGTACAACTTTTATTTGCAGAGAAAATAGTTGTTGATGATGATGTAGATGGAGAATTACAAGAAGATTCATCAAAGGATAAATAAAAGGGTGCAGCACCTAGAAATCAAGAGAAGAAACAAATGCGGAGCAAAATGAAGGTACTTTTTAAGTGCTCCACAAGAAGTGGTTGCATATTTCTTCTTACCCAAAAGATTTAATCTTAGATGATCTTTTTAGAGGAAAAACTACTAGATCATCATTTAGAAACACTTAGCATGCTGCATTTTGATGCTGAAAATGATGAATTTTGGATTATGACAATACAAAAGAGGTTGAATCAATTTGAGAAAAATAATGTGTGGGAATTAGTTCGTAAACTAGAATACCAATCCATCATAGGCACTAAACGGGTATTTAGGAATAAAATGGATGAATCTGGTATGGTTGTAAGGAATAAGGTTAGATTAGTGACTTAAGATTACAACCAAGAAGATAGAATTGATTTTAATGAGAAATTTGTACCTGTACATAGGAATAGACATGCTTATAGTTTAAATTTATATTGATGATATTATATTTTGATTTACTAATGAGTCGTTGTACAAGGTGTTCTATATTGTATGAGTAATAAGTTTGAAATGAGTATGATGAGATAATTGAAGTACTTCATTGGACTTTAAATCATATAAAATGATAAGAGGATTTTCATAAATCAAACCAAGTATATGAAAGACTTACTCAAGTGAATTAGCTATGAAAATGGAATAACAAAAAGTACTCCAATGAACACTGCTATTGAGCTTGACAAAAATAAAAAAGGTAAAAAGGTTGATATTAAAATATATTGAGGTATAGTTAGATTCTTATTTTGTTTGACTACTAGTGGGCCGTATTTTATGTTTAATGTGTGCTTGAATGCTAAATTTCAATCATGTCCTAAAGATTCTCATTTACTTGTGTTAAACAAAATTTTTGTTATTTTAGTGGCACCATTGATATTAGCCTTTGGTATCTTAAGGAAAATTATATAGATTTAGCTTGTTATTCGAATGCCGATTTTACAGGTTATAAGGTTGACATGGAAAGCACTAGTGGAATATGTCATTTTTTAGGTAATTTTTTAGTCTCTTGGTTTAGTAAGAAATAAAATTCGGTTGCACTTTCTACCATTAAGGCAAAATATATTGTAGCCATAAGTTGTTATGCTCAAGCACTGTAGATGAAACAAATAATTAGAGACTATGACATTAAATAGAATCAAATTCTTATTAAATATGACAAAACAAGTGTTATCAATCTGTCAAAGAATCTCATTCATTATTCTAGGACTAAGTATATAGAGATTAGACATCACTTATTAAGAGATCATGTTATAAAAAGGGATGTTGTGATTGAATTTGTTATGACTAAAAATCAACTTACAGAAATCTTCACAAAACCACTTAGTGAATAGTAGTTTACAAGAATTAGGCATGAACTTGGAATGATCAATGTTGCATCTTAAGTTGTTATTCTTCTTTGTGTAATGTCATTGAATGATATGTTTGCTTATATATGCATTCATGATTATGTTTTAGCTAGCCTTTTAAATATTTTGGGTTCACAACATGACCTTGAAGTAACTGATATTTTGGAAAAAATTAAAATAAATATCTGAAATCATTTCTTAGGGAAAATGAATAGACATTTATTTAATAAATGGATAGCCATTTTAAGACAAAAATCGGGTGTACCTTCTGGATAATAACGGCTCGCTGATAATTGGTATGCATTCTGCCCACTATTGGCTTCCCGTTAACAAGTAAATGGCTCACCGATATCATGCTAAAACCCATTTAGGCTTATGGACACTAAAGAAATGAAATTCTTTTTATAATTTGATCCTCTAAATAGAAAATCGTTTCCAGAAATGAAATTCACACAATTGAGAGTTTGACATTTTGATTGGCTGTAATATAAGATGGTTTCAATGAAAGAGTTTTAATTAACAAATAGAAAATGGCTCATCAATAGCCAGTAAACGACTCACCACTTTCTCGTTTTAGTAGAATATTGACCTTCTTCTTCCCAATTATTCTAAGTTGGTCCTGAACCATTTTCTCCATTAAAGATTGCAACTTCTCTCTATCTCTTTAAAAATCAATATTTTGCTTTATTTTTTTTCTTTGATTTTTAGTTTCTCAACGTATACTAATCACCTTAAACACTTGTCTTTCATAATGAAAACTTATTTTCAAGCCCAAAACATAAAAATCCTAAATTGAAAACCTAAGGTTTACTGTGGGTTCTTCATTAACTTTGGCTCTAATTTCTTCCATTTGTGGTCAAATTGAATTCATACAAACTTTCTTTTACTAGTAAACTTCATTTTAACCAATTCATTTTCCCTTAAATACACCAAAATTTAAAAATATTAAATTTACCCAAAATGGCTAGTAGTCAACCAACAAGAACGGGTAAACAAGTTAAGCAAACTACTCAAAAGGGACTTAACTCATCAAAGGCAGTATCTCATGACTTCACTCAACTACATTTTCCATATGCTCATATGGCTCAGAGATTCGACAAGAATTCATAGGCAAAACTATAAATCCATTATACTACATTGTTATTGATGATTGTTTCAATATTATTATATATGGGGAAGTATAAGTGATTTCTTAAGAGCTTGGGAGGATGCTTTATGTTTTCAGCAACGAGTTTATGAGAACTTAGTTTTAGTGGTCTACTCTAATATAGAAATTTTCAATATTAGAAAGGATATAGTATCAACACATGTGGGTAGTATAAATATTGAGTTTGATGATACTTAGCTATGTGACATAATTAGAACCTCTTCTGAGGGGTTAGATATCTATATGGCTAGGAAAGAACTAGATTTTGATTATTTTATTTATGTTGACATCATTAGAAATCTCTACAGACGTCATAATCTTCTTGACGCTATCTACTTGTTGTCTTTTAATCTTAGCTTTTAGCATTCTAGGTCTGCATCCTCCATAGTATCATTCAGCATATGGTTACATCTCGATAGAGGCATAGTGGTGAGGTAACTAGACTTGATATAGGATTACTTGATTCCTTTATCTAGAGAAGGTTGATTAACTTAGGATACACTATTATTCACCATATGTTGAGCACACCTGGTATTACCAATCGGTCCCTTCTATACAATAGCATTATCACCTAGATTTTAAGGTATTTTGATATCCCCATTTCTAAGCCTGTTCATAATAAGATAATGAAATTAGGCAGGGAGATTATATCACCCATAAGCTTCCATAGAAAGTATAGATAGTGGATTAAGACTTCATCTTCAAGGAATAAGGATACATTAGTGGCTCTTGAGGATGATGGTTTCTTTAATGATGTGTATCTTGTTGATTAGTTACTAGATTTTAGACGACGAGCTAGATTGCATGCACCTAGGAGAGTTGGAGAATGACGGGCATGAGATGACGCATGATGAGCCTGAGGGTCATGATGATGATGCACTTATTCTTGAGTAGCCTCTAGTTTTTAAGAATTTGGTACAATAGCTTCTGGGTAAGGCAAACACAATTTTCAAACAACAATAACGGCAGTAGCTTAGTTTGAGATGTTTCAGATCTAGTAGTGTAAGATTTTAGATGGACAACAACATATTCTTTCTACAATTGATGTTCCTCTATCCGAGTCGTCATCACGACCACCTCCATAAATTTTTTGCCCTTATGTATTTTGCACATATATTTTTACATACATTTTCTATATTCATGACTTATTTATGTTAGGTTTCACTCTTTTGCTACTATGATGATGGTATGGATTGCTTGACTATTTATAATTTTGCTTTGATGATTTTGAGTCTTAATTGTTAGTTTGATTTGGTTATTGGATTGATCTTATTGCATAATGGATTAATTATATTGGATATTGGATATAGAGATTGTATTGTTGAATTGATAAAGTTGGGTTGATTTGAATTTGGGTGAAGTTGAAAATGGATATGATTATTTGGGAGTGTTATTTTACATGTTTTGAAATTAAGAATTTCCTTGACGTTATGAGGAAATTATGCTAAAAGTTTTACTAAATTTTCTATACTCATCTCTATATTTCATTCTTTTCTTTTTTATGATGAAGCTGGAGATATGTATAAGAAAATATGTTTAAAGTATGTTTTCAAATTTTCAAGCTAAATGGTCTTTAAAATAATTTTTTAAGAAATGATTTATTTAGGGCGAGTGCAATTTTTTTTCCGAAATATTTTTTTTAAAGTTTCTCATCATAAAAAAATGAGAGATCCATGATAATGATTTTGATAGCAACAAACATGTTTTAGATTGATTTGTTTTAATTAAGTTTTAAATTTGATTAGAACTCTCAAGCCAAAAAATGTTTTAAATTAGAGAAAAAATTTTTAGGTGAAAATGGTTTCCTGTTAATTGTAAAAATGGTTAATCGTTAACTTGAAGCAAGATTGCAACCTCTTTGGATACTATTAGGTAACCAGTAATGAAAAAAAGGGCTAATAATGTCGAGCAGAATTAAAGTCAAGTTTTTGGAAGCAATCGGTTAACTGTTAGTTGGATAAAGGTGAACCGTTAACTCTCGCAAATAAAGCTTACTCACTAGAAACAATTGGTGATACGATTACATGTAAATAGTAAGCTGACTATTTTATAAAAGCTTATTGGAAGCTAACGGCAAACCGACAAATTGAAAATGGCTAAACAACTATTTGAACTATGACCCAATGGTAACTTACTTAAGTCAAAATAGTGATCTGACAACCAGCTAATCGATAAGGCCCAAAAAGTTAATAACAGTTAGTTTTCAGCTTCATTTATAAAAAAATCAATTAAATTCAATTAATATTGATTTATACAGTTATCATTATGCTAGCTACTGGGTATACAATCTTTGATTGAGCTCTAAACCTGTTATTACTTAATTAAATTACACTTTGGTCATTCATTTTGTAATCAAATACATTGTGTGAGGGAAATTACACTGTAATCCGTATTGTAAAATTAAATTTGAGTGATTGTAAATGTTGGGAAATATTTAGGTTAAGAGATTATGGATAATCTTTTGTTGTAAAGACTGATTGACACTATGGAAGTCAATTATAAGCGTTATTAACCTAAATATTTCAGTATGGTGAGCTTAGAGGTATTGACGTAAGCGTGATTGGTCAAACTACGTAAAAGTTTAGTATTTGCTTTTTTCTATACCTAAACTCTTTATTTATTGCACATTAATTTTTTATTTTAAAATTATTTGATTAGTTAATTTTGCATTAATTTCATGTAAGTAAATTTTTAGAAACCCAATTCGCCCACTCTTAGGTTGCTTAGTTAGTATTTTAATATTTTAAAGTACTTAGTTTAACTTGAGAAATAAAATAAAATCATTGAAAATAATAAAAATTTAAAGTAAAAATAGCCTATCGCACATAAATTTTCCCTGTTGCACATAATCACAGTATGTGCAATAGCCACGTAAAATGTGTCAGGTGCTTTCTAGAAGTCATAACTTAGGTTACAAATACCCGTTTTGAGCATATAATATGCTATTTTAAAGATTACGATGAGATGAATCAAACCATATTAGTAAGATAGACATTTGTAGCATTAAAAGATATTCACATTGAAATAGGCTTTCATGCAACAAATAGTTTTGATGTGACTATCGTTTAATGCTACAAGACATATTTTATATCATTTTTGCACATATTTTGATTATGTATGACAAATAGTTTTTACTTTAAATTTTATTGTCTTCAATGATAGTTTTTTGTTTCTGAACTTAAATTAAGTACTTTAAAAAATCACAATGTCTTATGAATAGAAAATAAAATCATCTAAAACAAAACCTAAATCTATTTCAGACCTAAATGGTAAATTTAATACATTAAAATTTTGGATTTTATGAAAACATAAACGTTTTTAAAAAACACTTCAATTGATGATTATATCTTTATTTATGCAATACTTGTTTGTTGGAATTTAGTGATTTGTTGAGAGTGATAAAATTTAATAATTTAATAGTGAAATAACAATGAGCACGCTTAGTGATTTCATGCAATAGGCATCTGTTGCACAAAACAATAGCGAACAAGGGTTTCATGCAAATGGCGCCTATCACCCGTGCAATAGGCTCTCGTTGCACTAAATCAAAGCAACATCTGTCACACGAAAATCACTTACCTTGTTTTGCCAAACACAAATTCGCACCAAACCACAATCAACAAATACCTCATGTGTCATTTATGTCAAATTTTAATCTCATTAAATAATTTTCAAAATTCATAGAAAATCGACTCTAATACTCATTTATCATGATATATACACTCAACTACATTCAATTTAAGGTCAAATCTTAAACAAACAAAAAAAAATCTTGCTTTGGGAGATGAAACCATTGAAGATAAAGCTTTCGTCAAACGTGTGTCCAATTGCCATCTAAGTGCTGAAATTACAATAGCCATCAAACACTCATCCAACTACCATAGATTGTTGCTAGAAAAGTTGAGACCGTGCCGCTGAATTTAAGAGAGATGAGAAGATCCAATTGTTAGGAATTTGGAATGACAAGTTATTATCCAAAAATGATGAAGTTAGCTACATAAGGTAGAAAAAATTTAATTGGCTACAAATTTTTTTTTATTTGACATGTTTTTCCAACAATTTGTTGATCTCTCTGTTGCATTTATTAATTATTGAGCGTCTTCCTTTCTTTGGTTCTGCAGCTGAAATCCATAATTGAGTCAAGCACTTCAGATGAAGAAGTAGAGTTATTAGAAGAGAGGCTTGGAAAACTTTCTCATGGTATTGCTGTTATTAAGGTTTGATTCTTTGGAATTGTACATCTGCTTATGCAATTCTGGCTTCTTAACCGTAACGATTCCCGTAATATAATTGTAAACATATTTTGACCAGTTTAATTTGATGTAAAGGTTGGTGGATCTAGCAAGGACAAAATGAGTATTAGACTCAATAATGCCCTAGATGCTGTGAAGCTTCATACTGGAAGATGGAATTGTTCCTGGTTTAGCCTTTTATTTTAAAATTTCACTTGGTCATATTATGACATCAACCTCTAGTTAAAGTTGCACACTGAAAATGTGTTGTACAGGTGGTGGGGTCACATTTCTACATGCGTCAAAAGAGTTGGACAAATTAGAAGTTGCAAACTCGGACGTAAGATCGGTGTTAAGCTTATGCAAGCATGCTCTTCGGTATGCTTGGGATAAAGATATTGCTTAGTACAACATATCCATGTAGTTTGGTGGCCTTTTTAGGTTGCATATGCATTGAAATTATATTAATTAGTCTCATTGAAAAGGTGGGTATGAGGTTGTATTGTGCTTTACAAGTAATATAAATTATTAGGTGAGGAATTCGGCACTTTAGTAAATTGTAGGATCTCTGACTAGAAAAGTACTTTTACAAGTAATATGTTATTTTAATAATATATTATTGTACTATTAGAATTATATCACTTATTAGTTGAATTTTTAGTTATTTTGCTGCTGGGGACAATTGTTTTAATATTTTCAAGCTTTATTTTTATATTTGTTTTATGTTAAACTAATCAAAATATTTAAAAATAATTATTATTCATTAAAAAAATGCAATGCAATAGGATGCCCAATAGAGAGTATTTATAATTAATACCCTCTCCCTCTACCCAATTCTATACTTAAAGAAAATTGCCCCGCATTAATAAGATGCGCCAACCACAATTTTATAATATACAATTTTTTTTTTGAGAGATTGTAATATACAATATTATCGCACCTAATACAATGAACCAAATGCGTCCTTATGGTTTTTTTCCTTTTAATGTACTTTTAATTGTTTGTTTCTTCAGATCTACCTAGACATCAAAACTGTTTGAATTTCTTACCATACTTTCTGTGTGTGTAGTAGGTTGTATATATTGTACTGCTTTGAAATCTTCTTGCGTTTAATTTTTGTTTTATTGAAAACTAAAAATTACAATAATACATTTAACGGAATTGTTTAATTGAAATGGTGCTTGTATTCTTATTTTGTGTTCTTGTTAAATATTTGAGGCTACAATTGCAGATGCCTGTGTACACAATTGCCTCTTCTGTAGGATTTGATGGTTTTGTTGTTGTTGAAAAGCTGCTGGAACAGGACAATATAGATCTTGGATACAATGTGGGGTGGGCAAGTCCTCACCCATACAATAGGTCCAACAACCTTTGAAGGTAAACTAGCTAAAGTAGTGCTATTACAGCTTCTAGACGTATGTTGAAATATAACATGATTTAGTCTTTTAAGCATACGTTGAACTTCGTAAATAGTCCAAACAATCTCCATCTTGCTGCTCTTCTTTCTACAATTAGGCCCCAATTTGTCGTTTCAATCACTGATGTCTGCATCGCCATAAAATATGGATTTCTTCACAACGAACAACAACAAACTCTCCCTAATGGCAATTGTCACCCAACATATTGATCTTTTGACTTGATGTCCGCATCCACATTCATTTTAAACCAACCTGCAGGGGGGCGTCCAGCTTGGCTAACAAGAAGACAGGGGATTTGAATTATCTTGCCTTTGAAGGGCATTAACTCTTTAATACGACTCCACTCATCGCTTCACTTATAGCCAATTCTATCCGAACATCTCCTTTGTAATCAAGATAAGCATTGCACTCTTGGGTTAACATGGCAGCTCTCTTCTAATACCTAATAAAAACAACTCGCATTAATATCATCGACAAATATCAAAAGGCTCATCAAAGACAACTTTATGAGAAGAAAGAAAATAAGATTATAAATAAATAATAAAAGAATCACAAAGTAGTTGAAAGTAGCAAAAATGCAAGTGCATAGTTCGATAAAATGCATGCTCCAAACCATGCGTAGTTGGAAAATTTCACTCTCAATATGACAGTAATGACCAATCAAAGGAAAAAGATAGCACTTTACTTTTCTACGTAAACCACAAAAGATTCTATCCTCCTATGTTTATATTTGCAAATATTAGGCAACAAAAAATTTTAAGGCAATAAGTATATAAGCACCAATCTACAAAATGAATGAGTATCAAAGCCGCTAAAACTTAAATAGTACAAAGTTTTGGCATGGTTGGTTGGAGACTATATAAATACCGACCAGCCATAAACCGAAACAACGATAGATGTAAAAGGGCATATGAGCAATGCTGATAATGTGAGTGGCCAAGATAATGTCAAGCAAGTTTATGAATGCACCGCTCCCTACTTAATACAAACAATGAAGGAAAACGGAAAAATTTAGTAGTCTTAGAGTCGACTAATATCAAATGATAATTCAAATGACGTAAAACAGCTTCGGAGGGACAAAAAGAAAAACAACCTCAAGAGAATTTCGTAATATCATATTAATATCATTTCCAATGACTTTAGACAGTCTTTGACAATCTGCACCTAGCCTACCTGTCAATCCACCAACCGCTTCGTGGTCGAAAAAGTATATGTCCTACATCAAAGTCGAAGAGACCAAAGAGTATTCTCGCACAACCGATTTTAAAGAACAGGAAAAGAAAAAGCAAAGCAAAGCCTTTGCCAAAATGTCTGGTAAAAATATAAAAGCACTTGGTTGAAAAACACACACAAAATATTAACACCTACCGAAATGCAAGTATCGAATACAGAGTTTCAAGACGCTTAACCTAAGAAATGTAGCAGGGGCACCAATTGATCAGAATTCACTTTATAGGAAAAAAGATTAAAATGAAGAACAGATTATGCCACGATGGTCAAAATAAAAATAGTAATTTGTAATTGCAAAAGGAACAGATGAAGTATAAGTAAGCGTAACAAATTGATCAAAAGTCACAACAAGGGTAGATCAAAGAGTTCCACTAAGAAAAGATATCGATCATGTATAATTAATTAAGAAGAGATAACTCCCAAGTCAGCCCTAATATAATAATCAAGCCAACAAGAAAAGACCCGGAGTTAAGTTTCATCGAAACAATCTCTCGTGATTCATCGACTACCCGTAATTAAATGGTCTAGTGTTTTCGAAGTACGAGAGAAAAATACCGGATGTCACAGCTTCTCAAAATTTGAAACTATCATGCAAATTGTATATTTGAGAATAAAATAGACATAGATAAACTCTCACCATGATTATATTTGCGATGCTAAAGCGACCACTTCGCAAGCCACCGTAATTTAACCAACATTAGAAAATCAATCGAGCACCTCATTCAAGAAATCAAATTACAAATTTAAAAAGATAGCAGTCTATTTTAAAAAAATTTCATATTTTTAAAACGAAACCTTTACTTCATAGAAAAATTGTTGACTCGAATATCCCGAGGTGACACATAACAAAACCAAGAATCTTGAGCTCTTATGGAAAAACATTGCCTCCCTTCTCGAAATGAAAATACGACTTCGGCCAATATCCGTGGCATAGTGATCTCCGAAACCTGCAGCTGTTGCATCATAAACCTTAAAGCACATCAAAAATTTATCAAATTACGCAACATTTTAATTATGATTCAAACAAACAACGAAGATGATTCAAGATTAGTATTATATGATTAATTCTAAATAGTAATAAGTAAAAAGATATAAAATAATTAAATTAAAAAAATGCAAAAGCAAACGAATCGCAACAACAATCAATGAAGCAACAACTACAAAAGCAAACGAAAGTCGTCAGATCGCTGCATGAAGCCACCGCTCGGTGATCCTCTGTCGCCGCTCTTGCGCGGTCGTCATGAAGTCACTGGTGCTTCTTCAAATCGAAACCACCGATGTCAACTCACTGGAAGTACTCGAAGTTCATGCATGTGCTCGTTATAACAACTGTCATTACACCCATCCAAGGCCCACCTTCGCTCCACTCATCACCGAACGCCTTGAAACCCAACCGCACTGCCGCTATGACCATAATCGCAGATCCAGTGAGTCGCAGCAGCAGCGATAAATCCGTGATTTGAGTTTCATACACACACACATCGAAAAGAAAGCGGTACGACCACCGGATAGCGAACCCAATCTGCTACTCCATAGGGACCGCGATCGGATCTGGCCGCTCCATGCCTCTACCATCACCAAGCTCCTCCTCCAGCTTGAACTCATGACCCCACCGTGCCGCGGTGGTGGTACCCAACCGATGGGTTTCGTCTTCGACCAACGCTTTTCCGTAAGTTTTTGTGAGAATTATAACATTATTATTCGCTAAGTTCGGACTCATGGCAGCCGACGACGTGGTAGAGAGAGAGCCGATGGCCGGATATGGAGAGACCCACGGCGAGAGAGAGAGAGACCGACGGAGGCGACGAAGAGCCCGGAGTTGAAAGCGAGGGCAAGGCGGAGGAAGGAGGCGAGGCGGAGATGCGGCCTGAGAGGGTGTCGCATTTGGCCCGGAGATCGGAGGTCTGGACGGAGGCAGCGGAGGAGGAGACAGAGTAGTGGAGGTAGAACAGGGAGGCGGCGAGGGCGAAGAAGAGATCGGAGGGAAAAGGGAGGAAGGAGGTGGATTCAGGAGAGGAGGATGGAGAGGGAGAGGAAGAGGACGAGCTCGGACTGGAGGGAGGCGAAGAGGTGGACGGGGGATAGCATTGAGAGATGGGTGAGAGTTAGAGAGATCGAGCATTTAGGTTTTTTTATTTTTTGTTATTATATTTTTGTTTTTAAAATCTTTAAAACGAATGAATTAAGTTAATTTAACATGACTCGATGGTCTCTGTCTCAAATGTTAAAGTTTTAAATTTTAAAAGTTTTAGGTTCGAGTTGGAATTAAAACAACTATTAATGAATTTTTTTTTTATCTCTGATACTTTAGTGTCAGTGATTATTAATGTTTAATTTACTAACACACTAGTATCAATAACTTCTAATACCTACTTGTTAATAGGTACATTTGTTCACAATTACTGATACTTTTTGCTAAGTATCAGTAAACTAAGTGTTAGTAAATGTCATTTTTCTAGTAGTGTGGTATGGACTTAGTAATATTTTAATTGATAAAATTTAAGTCTATAAATAGATTATGTTGATCAAATTTTTTGGTTGTTTGTATGGTAACTTGCAAAACATTAAATACGTTTTTTTAATCCTATTTTGCTTATGTTTGTTTGTTTGTTCAGACGGGCCCAAAAGCCGACTATTTCATCTCATCTCATATGGAGGGAATGGGTATTTGCTTAAAACTTAAAATCATGCTCGAAATCAATATATATACATTTTAAGTCATGCTCAAAATCAACATATATATACTTGAAATCATGCTCAAAATCCATATATATAAACATTCTAAATCACGCTCGAAGACCATATATAAACACTTTAAATTATTCTCGAAATCAATATATAAATACTTTGAATCATGCTCAAGATCAATTATATACTCTTTAAATCATACTCAAAATCAACATATATAAACTTTTAAATCACGCTCAAGATCAAATCATATACTCTTTAAATCATGCTCGAAATCCACATAAAGACACTTTAAATCATGTTCAGAAATCAATCATCTCTTTTACCATTTTAAAATCAATACGGAACATAAATGAATAAATATAACTTAACAAAACATTTATCCGTAATAAACATTTATTTCGGAGAACCATTAAATGAAAACATATTAAATATTCATTTCAGGAACAAGTTTTACTATATAAAAATCAAATAATTTTAATATATTCCACTCACAGTGACAAACTCAGACTCGGCTATCACCCAAGTCCACAGGTAGATTTTTATCCGCAGATCCACCTATTTTACAGAAATGATATAATTACTTTCCATAATTATAATTCGAACTAATCTCACGAAAATAACGTTTAAAATAAATATTTGTTCTAACATTACAACTCTCAATTTCCTCGACTTATCGTATTAATCCCGTATTCGTAATTTATTAATATAATCTGAAATTATACTACCCTTAATTTTGTAATTTACTAATTTATCCTCAACATCATAAAATTACCAATTTACCCTTAATTCATATTGCAAAAAATCCTCAAAGCTAGAAATTACAAAATTACCCTCTATACGTGAAATTACCAAAATACCCCTAAGGTCAACGTTGGCCGGAATTCACCCAACGGCGGTGGGGAAGCTTGGGCTAGGCACTTCTTGTCGAGGTGAGTTCAATGGTGCCGGTGGTGACCTCCCACGCTCAGCAATGGCACCGGATCGAGACCGTGAAGCCGTGGCACTTAAGGGTGAGGAACCTTTTTCAGCCGGTGGCGCGGCCAAAGATGGCCGGAATTAGCGGCGATCGTCCGCGCAAACCCGTGGATGTTTTGAGCTTCACAGGCGGTCACAAAAGGTGGGGGTGGACGGTCGGCTCACAAGCTTCTGTTTGACACCTTGCTCGGCCGGTGAGGCTACCGGAAATGGAAGAAAAAGGTGGGTCAGGTCAAGGGTCACGAGTCGAGTCAAACGAGTTCACTTCTCTCTCTCTCTCGATCTTGCTCCAATTTCTCCAAGTTTTCCTCTTTTTAAATACACCCACAAAATATCAACTAAACCCCCTCATGATTATCACATGGACACCTCTTGATTTATGAGACAACCCGCCCCATATCCAGAGGCTACCTATCTTAAGAAATTGAACATAAATATTAAAATCATCTATTTAATGAGAATTCTACCGAAATTTCGGTAGAACCTCCCCTCAATATATAAAATTCCCAAACCTGCAAGTACAACACAAGCACTCCCAAATCATTTATCAAACATCAACTGCATCAACCTAATCTCATCCGATAACATATCCAATAATACACACGTTTCATAATTCATATATCACATCCCTAATATAAATCCAAAACATGATAATTATACATTAACCAAAAGAAAATAATTTTTCTATGTCCTCAAACAACCTCAGTGGCCCAAATGACTCCAACTATGTATAGCTGCTAGGTTAACTGTTGTACCTGTAATCTTCTAGGGGGAAAAAATATAATAAAATAGGAATGAGTATAAAACTCAGTGAGCTCATTAAGTGGATAGTAATTTTTAAAATATAAAATAATTACAAAAATAAGTGCATCACTTGTATAATCATGTTTCTCAAATAATTATTTGAATGTAAAATTACTTTCAATTCAATCATAATTTGAACATAAGCAAAACTGATACTGTCACAAAATCAATAAAAAACATCTCATATTAAAATATCATCTTAAACTGAAATATCAAATACTAAGTAAAACAATTATCCTTAAACAAATATCCTTAAACAAATACCCAGGGGATAATCTAGTCTCATCTGGACCTCAACGGACGGCAATGATGTACTATCTGAGTACCATCATGCCCGGAGCTACACGGATAGACGAAAGGACGCACCATCTCATGCTTATCAGCATAACTCATACCCCGGATCTCAACGGACGTGCTATGATACACTATCTTGCGACATCGTGTCTGGACCATCCGATCTCATATCTCAATATGCATGCATATTGTTACGGGCCGCATGATTCCAGCCCAAAATGGCCCAAGATAAGGAGCCACGATGTGCTAGCTTGGCCCAATTCTAGAACATTCTAGCAAATTCCAGCAACTAGCACATTTGTACATATCTTGTAATTCTCTAGATTGTTGACACATGTACGATTTAGATTTTGACACATGTACATAGAATTCTCTAGAATTCTCTGGGACTAGCCAAGCTTTCCTATAAATAGAGGTGAGCTCTAAGCATTTGTGATCATCCAAGCAAAGCATCAAACACTTGTAAGCTCTCTTGTAAGCTTTCTCATAATCAATACAATTTCGCGATTTGGCTACATTGCTCGCTAGCTCTTCCTTCTCTTTAGCATTTCGGGAACCTCTTGGCTTAGCTATTGAGAAGCGCAAAGGCTTACTTAGCAACATCCCGACCAAGGTTGTCTAAGTGCCGCACGGGTTTGCTGCGTAAATCACCCATCCCTTGATAAGTGGTATCAGAGCCCAAGGTTTGCACACACGCATTCCAGCAGCAATGGCCAACCTACCAACCTCAAGCGTTACACAAGAGCGTGCTCATGGTGTGGAGATCATCCCGGAACCAAACTGGGGCCGTGATGAAACTCGCGGGCAGGCCAAGACTCGAGGCAAGTCGAAGGCCGCATCTGTCGATGCTTTGGAGCCACGATTGCCTACGTTCGAAACAACAATGTCCGTCGCTCAGGACACCCTCGAAACTTTGGAGGAAAGGGTGGATGGTCTCGAGGGCGAATACGCCGACTTCACAGTGGCAACGAAGGCCCTCATGCAAGAGCAAGACAACACCCTCCGAGGGGAATTTCAGACATTCCACGAAGAATTACTGAAACTCCGCAGCTTCGTGCAAGATGAGCTGCGCGCCTTCCGTACGGAAGTAGAGGAAGTCCGCACAGACTGGACATGGCTCAAGCGCACACTTTCCGCTAGCCTGGCTTCCACAAGCACAAGTGATGCGAGACGCATTGATGTGCCAAAGCCCGACACCTACGATGGCACCCGGAATGCCACCATTGTAGACAACTTCTTGTTCGGGCTAGACCAGTATTTTGATGCGATGGGTGTACGAGAAGAGGCATCGAAAGTGGGCACTGCACCCACATTTCTTAGAGGCGCTGCACAACCATGGTGGCGCCGGAAGCATGGAGAAATGGGCAAAGGCATCTGCGCCATTAACACATGGGCAGACTTCAAGCAAGAACTCCGAAAGCAGTTTGCCCCAAGCAATGCCGAGAAAGAGGCGAGAGCACGCCTACGTCACCTCAAGCAAACGGGTAGCGTCCACGACTACATCAACGAGTTCACTACCCCCATGCTCGAGATCAGCGACATGTCCGACAAAGACACACTCTTTTACTTTCAAGATGGCCTCAAGGATTGGGCCAAAACGGAGCTCGATAGGTGAGGCGTCCAAACACTCGACGACGCCATTGCCACGGCGGAATCGCTGCACGAGTACTCCACCCAATCCAAGGAGAAAAGGCCTAGCCAAGGTAAAGGTGGGAGAGAGCCGTAAGGACAAGGGCAACAATCGCAAGGATCGGGGCAGTAAAAGCCTCCAAGCGGCAAGAGCAGGCAAGGCAAAACGAAGGCAAGAAGGAAGCTCCAAAGCCCCATAGCCCATGCTTCATTTGCAATGGCCCTCATTGGGTACGCGACTATCCGGAGAAGAAGTCGCTAAATGCCCTCGCTGCCCAGCTCAAGGGCAACCCCGCACCATCAACGGAAGAACCCCGACCCAGCATGGGTTCTATCCAACGACTTGGCGCACTCGACAGCCCACAAACGGCACTCAAGAAAGTGGTCGATGTATGTTAGCGCGAGGATAAATGGTCACACCATTTGCACGTTGCTGGATACGGGAGCTACACATAATTTCGTATCCGAGGAAGAGGCCAAGCGCCTAGGCCTCAGAACCATGAGACAAGGAGGCACAATGAAGGCGGTGAACTCACCCGCCAAGCCCATTGCGGGCACTGCACATGGAGTGAATGTCGCACTTGGCGCATGGAGTGGAAAGCTCAATTTCTCAATCGTGCCTATGGATGACTTCAAGATGGTCCTTGGCATGGAATTCTTCGACCAAGTCCATGCCTTCCCTCTTCCAGCCACTAACTCCCTAAGCATCCTCGACGGGAGCAAGGCATGCATGGTTTCGACGGAGCGAGGAAAGTCCGAGGAGAAGACACTCTTCGCCATGCAATTCAAGAAGGGTTTCAAGAAGGACCCAAGCTTCTTGGTCTCCATCCGAGAGCTCAACGAGGGAGAGAACTCCGCAAGTACTCCAGCCCAAGTCCCTCCTATGGTACAAGCCATCCTCGAGGAGTTCAAGGACGCGATGCCTCCTCAGCATCCAAAGAAGCTTCCACCTAGACGAGAGGTGGATCACCAAATCGAGTTGGAGCAAGGTTCAAAGCCTCCAGCCATGGCGCCCTACCGCATGGCGCCTCCCGAGCTCGAAGAATTGCTAAGGCAGCTCGCTGATTTGTTGGACGCAGGCTATGTGCGCCCATTCAAAGCCCCATTCGGTGCACCAGTCCTTTTCCAAAAGAAGAAGGATGGATCGCTGCGGATGTGCATCGGTTATAGAGCGCTCAACAAGATCACTATCAAGAACAAGTACCCAATACCCTTGATAGCGGATCTCTTCGACCAGCTTGGCAACGCAAGGTACTTCATCAAGCTTGACTTGCGCTCCGGGTACTACCAAGTACGCATTGCCGAAGGAGATGAGCCAAAGACAGCATACGTCACAAGGTACGAATCTTTTGAGTTCTTAGTTATGCCTTTTGGTCTAACAAATGCACCGGCAACATTCTGCACTTTCATGAACAAAGTGCTGCAACCGTTCCTCCACCGCTTTGTGGTCGTGTACTTGGACGACATAGTGGTGTACAGCACCACACTTGAGGAGCATGCCAAACATTTGCAGCAAGTGTTCCAAGTACTTCGGGAGAACGAGCTCTACCTCAAGTTGAAGAAGTGCTCATTCGCACAAGAGGAGGTAGAGTTCCTCGAGCACAAGATTTCAGCCAGCAAACTCATGATGGAGAAATCGAAGGTGAAGGCCATACTTGATTGGGAGCCTCCCACTAAAGTACCCGAGCTACGATCATTCCTTGGCTTGGTGAATTACTACCGCCAATTCATACAAGGCTACTCAGCCAAGGCGGCACCCTTGACGGATATGCTCAAGAAGAATCGGACATGGCATTGGTTCCAAGACTGCCAACAAGCATTCGAAGGCTTGAAGAGAGCAATTTCGGAGGAGCCCGTCCTAGCTCTTCCAGACCACACCAAGCCCTTCAAAGTTCAAACGGATGCCTCCGACTTCGCCATTGGCGGAGTCCTTATGCTAGAAGGCCACCCCATAGCGTTCGAGAGCTGAAAGCTTAATGACACGGAACTCCGCTACACGGTGCAAGAGAAAGAGATGACAGCCATCATCCATTGCCTAAGAGTGTGGCGACATTATTTGCTTGGCTCACACTTCACCATCATGACAGATAACGTAGCCACAAGCTACTTTCGAACGCAAAAGAAGTTGAGCCCCAAGCAAGCACGGTGGCAGGATTTTCTTGCGGAATTTGACTACAGGCTCGAGTACAAGCCAGGCAAGGCCAATGTCGTTGCAGACGCACTAAGCCGCAAGGCAGAATTGGTCACTCTTAAGCGCGAGCCAACCGAAGTCCGACCTTGTCTCACGCATCAAAGAAGGCCTCCAACAAGACCCATTGGCGAAGGACTTACTGGAGAAAGTGCTTCAAGGGAAGACAAGGCGTTTTTGGCAAGAAGAGGGCATCCTCCTCACCAAGGGAGATCGGCTGTTCATGCCAAGGTGGGGAAATCTGCGCAAGGAAGTAATCAAGGAGTGCCACGACTCCAAGTGGGCTGGTCACCCAGGCATTGAGCGCACCACCGCACTAGTCCAAGCCTCATATTTTTGGCCAAGCATGCGGGACGACATCGAGGCATATGTGCGGACATGTCTTGTGTGCCAACAAGACAAAATTGATCATCAACTACCGGCAGGATTGTTGCAACCCCTGCCCTTAGCATCAAGGCCGTGGGAGAGTGTCTCGATGGATTTCATAACGGCCTTACCAAAATCCGAAGGTTGCGGCAGCATCATGGTCGTGGTAGACCGCTACAGCAAGTATGCTACTTTCATTGCCGCACCTGCAGATTGCAAAGTGGATGAAGCAGCCCGTCTCTTCATCAAACACATCGTGAAGCATTGGGGTGTTCCAAGAAGCATCGTGAGCAATCGAGACCTACGCTTCACTAGAAAATTTTGGACTGGAGCTCTTTAAGATGTTGGGGACCGACCTCAAGTTCTCAACAAGTTTTCATCCACAGCATCGGATGGGCAAATTGAGAGCATCAATGGCCTCCTCGAGATGTACTTGAGGCATTATGTGAGCGCTCACCAACTGGATTGGACGAAGTTGCTAAATGTCGCCCAATTTTCTTATAATCTCCAACGGAGCGAGGCTACCAGCAAGAGTCCCTTCGAGATCATTATGGGATTCCAGCCTATGACTCCCAATGCCATAGCCTCAACTTATGGAGGAAAGAGCCCCGCGACACAAGCTCGCTCACGAATGTCACGAAGAAGGGACATCACGCGAGCATACCTCGACAAGGCCACGAGGAAAATGAAGAAGTGGGCTGATGCACGGAGACGGCATGTCGAATACAAGGAAGGAGATCGAGTTATGATCAAGCTCCTACCACAACAGTTCAAGACACTTCGCAAAGTCCACAAGGGGTTAGTGTGGTGCTACGAAGGACCCTTCTGCATTATCTGACGTGTAGGCAACGTCTCGTATCACTTAGAGCTTCCACCAAGGCTCAAGATTCATCCGGTCTTCCATGTGAGTCTTCTCAAGCCATATCACGAAGATGTGGAAGAACCAACACGTGGAGAATCAAGGCGTACCCCAACAGCCGTTCTCACCGCGTTCGACAAAGATGTGGACTACATCCTTGCTGATCGCATCATTCGAAGGAGGGGCGTACCATCATACTACGAGTACTTGGTGAAGTGGAAGAACCTCCCCGAGAGCGAAGCCCCTTGGGAACGTGAAGATGAATTGTGGCAGTTCGCGGAGCATATCCAAAGATACAAGCACAAGAGCGCGACGAGGACGCCGCAAGCTTAGGTGGGGAGGATGTTACGGTCGCATGATTCCAGCCCAAAATGGCCCAAGAGAAGGAGCCAAGATGTGCTAGCTTGGCCCAATTCTAGAACATTCTAGCAAATTCCAGCAACTAGCACATTTGTACATATCTTGTAATTCTCTAGATTGTTGACACATGTACATAGAATTCTCTAGGACTAGCCAAGCTTTCCTATAAATAGAGGTGAGCTCTAAGCATTTGTGATCATCCAAGCAAAGCATCAAACACTTGTAAGCTCTCTTGTAAGCTTTCTCATAATCAATACAATTTCCGCATTTGGCTACATTGCTCGCTAGCTCTTCCTTCTCTTAAGCATTTCGGGAACCTCTTGGCTTAGCTATTGAGAAGCGCAAAGGCTTACTTAGCAACATCCCGACCAAGGTTGTCTAAGTGCCACACGAGTTTGCTGCGCAAAACACCCATCCCGTGACAATATGCCCCCAAAGGGCGAAAGCGCCCAAACACACGGCCCAAAGCCTCTATGTGTGTTCAGACGGACCTCAAAGGCCTACTATCTCATCTCATCTGGAGTGAACGGGTATTTGCTTAAAACATAAAATCATGATCAAAATCATTATGTATATACACTTTAAATCAGACTCAAGATCAACATATATATATACTTAAAATCATGCTCAAAATCCATATGTATAAACATTCTAAATCATGCTCGAAGACCAAATGTAAACACTTTAAATTATTCTCGAAATCAACATATAAATACTTTGAATCATGCTCAAAAGCAATGTATATACAATTTAAATCATACACAGGATCAATCACATACTCTTAAAATCATGCTCGAAATCCACATAAAAGCACTTTAAATCATGTTCGGAAATCAATCATCTATTTTACCATTTTAAAACCGATACGGAGCATAATTAAATAAATATAATTTAACGAAATAAACATTTAATTTCGGAGAACCATTTAATGAAAGCACTATAAATATTCATTTCACGAACAAACTTTACTATATAAAAATCAAATAATTTTAATATATTCCACTCACAGTGATAATTTCAGACACGGCTATCACCCAAGTCCCCAGGTAGATTCTCGTCCGCAGATCCACCTAATTTACAGAAACGACACAATTACTTTCCATAATTATAATTCGAACTAATCCCGCAAAAATAACGCTTAAAATAAATATTCGTCCTAAAATAAATATTCGTTATTAACTAATAACATATCCGAACTTATATTACCCTCAATTTCATAATTTACTAATTTACCCTCAACCTCATAAGATTACCAATTTATCCTCAATTTAGATTAAAAAATCACCCTCAAAGCTGAAAATTACGAAATTACCCTCTATACGTGAAATTACCAAAATGCCCCTACGGTCAACGTTGACCGGAATTGACCCAACAGCGGTGGGGAAGCTCGGGCTAGACACTTCTCGTCGAGGTGAGTCCAACGGTGCCGGTGGTGTCCTCTCACGCGGGGCGGCGAAGCCGGATCGAGCACGTGAAGCCGCGGCTCCTTGGGTTGATCAGACGGCAGCAAAACGACCTCCTCGGTGCCAGTGACTAGTCGGGAATGGAAGATGATGAGGTGGGGAAGCTTTTCCAACCGATGTCGCGGCCAAAGACGGCCAGAATCGCTCGCGATCGTCCCCTCGAAACCCACGGAACTTTCGAGCTTCACCCGGCTGCTCCACATGTTTTCCTGAGCAAGGACGACTGGGGTGGACTACGGCTCACAAGCTTCCGCTTGACACCTTGCTCTGCCGGTAAGGTGGCGTGAAATGGGAGAAACAGTGGGTCGGTTTCGCGGGTTCGGGTCGGGTTGCAGGTCGGGTCAGTGGTCAAGACACTCTCTCCGGGTTTCTCTCCAAAATTCACCCGATTTTCTCCTTTTATAAACACCCACAAAATATCAACTAGACCCCTCATGATTTAACACATAAACCCCTCTTAATTTATCACATAAACCCCCTCTTAATTTATCACATAAACCCCCTCTTAATTTCATTATTTACATAAATGAGTAAAATAAATGCATATGTTATAATTTATCACATAAACCCCTCTTGTTTTAATTATTTACATAAATAAATAAAATAAA